>BFEA01001124.1:3609-16100 GCA_003427395.1 Chara braunii
GTCATACCTCATGAACGGATGCGGTACAACCATCCAAATTCCACTGCCGTCCGCTTTCCATTTTTCTAATCTACCCTCCGACCATCGATAGTCCCGAGCCCTTTCGYTAGCCCTCCTTTGATCTTCCTTGGTGAAATCCTGGAGGGGGTTGCCAACTAGGGTGGCAATTAAGGCGATATCAGTCCAGACTTCTGCCCATCTGAACTTYCGGGTCTTTTCTAGCCCTTCTGACATGGCGTCCAAAAAACGAGCTTCGGTAGGGATCTTGTCCGTCCGACACAAGGGACACAGCCACGGTTTGCTGTCATTTCGATATTGAATGCACGAGCCATGGGCTCGTGCAACACACTGTCGACAGTCTATCCATTTGGCATATCCTTCCCCGTTAGGACGCATGGCGACCGAGTATACGTGGGAAATGGCTTCGCAAAAATAACAAAATTTATCAGGCAGGGAGAGGAGAGATAAGGAGGAGAGGGGAGAAAGAGGGGTAGCGGGATTACCTCCGTCACCCATTGCCACCGACCTGCTTCTTGCCACGTGGGACAACTGCCACTTGTCCGTACTTGGGCCCRTTTGCCAGTTCTGGCTCCTTCCACAGTGTCATTTCCTCGCCCTTGGGTACTTTAGCGGGCCGATGCAGACGTGTCAGCCCGTTCGCGTTGCCGTGTCTCTCTGTCTTCCGGTGGATGATGTCGAAGTCGTACTCCTGAAGCCATACYRCCCAACATCCAATCATGCCCGTGTAATTAGTGAGCTTCTTCAAGGCCAGCAATGGTTCGTGATCTGTCACAAGGCGATACTTCTGTACGTAAAGATATGGATGGAAGTGTTGGATACCCTAGACCACTGCATAGCATTCGCCATGGGGCGCTGAGTYGTTCCGCCATTTGTCKRGCATCATTYGCGACGCGTATTCGATGACGTGCTCACGACCATCGTTCCCCTTTTGYGCTAGAATAGCGGAGAGAGCTTCCGTTTGCTAGTCTGTGATAAGAATGAATTGTTTGGAGGGGTCCGGTCGGATCAAAATAGGGGCCGTCGCTAAAGCATCCTTGAGCGTCGCGAAAGCCTGTTGGCACTCCGCGTCCCAACTGAGAGGCTGGTCCTTACGTAACAGGTTCGTTAGTGGTCGCGCAATTGCGGCGAAACCCTTGATGAAACGTCGATAGTACGATGCCAACCCCGGGAAGGCTCGAACCTGCGTCAACGAAGTGGGAACTGAAGCTTCTCTTACCGCCGCGACTTTCCTCGAGTCAGATCGCAATCCTCCACTTGTCACGACGTATCCCAAGAACGAAATTTCCGAGAGGAAAAATTCGCTCTTTTCGAGTGCGACTTCGAACCCGGTGTCCCTCAAAGCACCCAACGTCCATTCAATGTGTTGTGCATGCCCGTGGTACGTTTCCGAGTAGACAAGGATATCATCCATGTAGACGATGACGCAAAAGTTGATCATTCCTTGAGTTAGCCGCGTCTTGTTGACGAAGTTCTGGAAGGTCATGTTCATCGCCCGCTGAAACGTGGCAGGTGCATTGCAAATCCCCATCAGGCACCGAACCCGCTGCCACGTGCCCTCAAAAAATATGAAGGCCGCCTTTGGCTGATCTTCCTCCTTCACCAGAATATGATGGAAGTCGTGCCGAATATCAAACTTGCTAAAATACTTAGCACATCCAATCACATCCAGCAAATCATCAATCCGGGGGAGGGGATACACATCTTTAATCGTGATTTCATTCAGCTTGCGATAATCGATGCATATGCGAATTGATCCATTTTTCTTGGTCACTAACACTACTGGAAATGACCAAGGTCCGGTGGCGGGTTCAATCCACCCGCTCGCTTCGAATTCCCGAATTCGCTCGAGAGTCTTTTTCCGTTCTATCAGACAGCATCGGTAAGGCTTGCAATGGATTGGGGAATGATTACCTGTCTGAATTTCGTGTTGGATCACTAGCGACAGGCCGATATCCGTATCCGTTACACTTATCGCTCCCTGATATTCCGTCAAAATATCTGCAATCACTCGATGAATTTCATCAGGTACGTACGACGGGATGTGTAATTGGAATAACTGCTCCCAGATTCGTACGTCTATCTGCTTCGTACGTGCAGGTTTCGCTACATCAGGCGGGGGTGMAGAGATGAATGAGTGATCCGATCGCCAGGAGAACACTKTGGCCATCATCTGGCCATCTTCCTCCCGGATAGCCACGTGTCCTTCCAGGGTGATTCCATCGCAAATATCCTGCCACGGTACCGCTTTAGTCGCAATTTTTACTCCGAGTTCATATGATTCTGGTTCGGGACGCCAAGGGGGTTCCAAAGAACTGGTTTCCGCCCCCAAGCGTAGCAGTCGCACTTCTTTTGCAGGTGTTAATAGGGACCTTGGAAGATCCGTAATGTCGCAGTAATGCTTTTTGTTACTCTATCGGGCGAGAAGCGGGGCGATTCCTTCGTATAGGGTTTGAGAGGGTTCCAAGGAATCGACCATCCCCAAAATCTGTACGAGGGGTTCGCCCAAGATCATTGCCTTGGTCCTTTGGATGCTTCGGCTGGTTAGATGTATCGTTCTTGCGATCGTCCGGGGTGGCGGGTAGAAAACACGTTGTTGCGCTAGCTTCAGGATTTCAGGGTCACTCTCATCACTGYTGTCTACATCGTTGGTTGACGACTCCCCGTTCACGGGTTCTTTCCAGGAGATCATTCAGAGAGTCCTGGCTAACATTGGTAAAACTCGCGGAACTACGTTGCTGGTACTACGACGGGTTAACCTCATAGGCACAGCATAAGGCTTTCCTCCCGTATTTCAGAGGATGATTGACCGTCGTTCGAAATCCAGATTTGCTCGTAATGCCACAAGAGCAAGAAGTCCAAAAAGGACATTGTAGGTATTTACATCCAGTACTACGACATCGCCTAATGCATGGACCTTTCCTAATCGGAAGGCGACATTGGTCATTCTTCCTACTGTTTTGATCTTTTCTTTGTCTGCCGAAACGAGATGATCTTTCTCGGTAAGCATGATGAGATCGTTCTTTCTACCCGCCCTCTTGACTACTCGCAGCAAAATGGCCAAAACGACCGCTCCTGAATCAATAATTGCATTATACGAAATTCTCCAAATTTCGATGTCACACTCTACGGATTTCAACGGGATGGGTTTAATCTGTAGGAAATGATCATCTTTTTGGATTAGCCCTACCCGTATCGGATCCGAAGTTCCTGCCGTATTTTCCTATGGTGTACGTCCCTTCTTTACGTTTGATGCTCGGGTTAGGGCGGATCGTTTCCGGTTCGCCTTACAGTGTTGCGGCATTCGCTCATTGGTTTGTTCCAAAATCAATAGCAAGTGGCCGATCGRAAGTGGAATCCGATGGCCCARAGCCCGGATGATGTCAAGCACATTGATCTCCCCAGTGATGAAGGTGGGTCCTCCYGACTCCACCTAACCTGGAGAAGGTCGCCACTCCGCCATTTCTTTCAGTTCTGGGGCCGGTCTGATTGTTCCGATCATTCCAAGTCSTGGATAACCAAGCGATACATAYTGATCTAACGGGATAAGTTCAGCGGCTTCTTCTGTGATAGCTMGCGCACTTCCCCCACCTTCTACTTCTTCCATCAAGGCTCCTACTCGTCCTGGTCCGTTAACGATGGGGGCCGCTGCCATTGGCGCGACCCCGACCCGTTGGTGCGGGGGTCGGTGGTGGCAATCTCGGGCCAAATGCCYTGGTTGATGGCATGCGTAACAGACATTCAGATTGCTCGCGGCTCCTGCGAGTGCAGGTGCAGGGGCTAGTCCTTGTTGGATCGGAGGGGCACGCRCCGCAATGGGCCGCATGTTCCTCATCATTGCTTCCAGTCGAGCACTATGCTCTCGCTGTTCCTTCTTGCTTTCCTGGATTATATTAATTAGTGTCTTGGTAAGCTCAAAAATAGTTGCAGGCTCACTCGATCTTACAGGGTTCTCAACTGGTGGCGGGGGTAATGCCCTTACCGRTGTTGGTATTACAGGAACAGGAACGCTTGGGATCTCACTTGGGGTTGGTCGTTTGGGACCTATCTGCTCCAGATAGGTGACGGGGCCAGACACAAATYCCATGTTTTCGAACTTGTTTTGTAACGCAGCTAGCTCAGCTCTCGCCCTCGCAAGTTCGGACGAATCTCCTTCCCTGGAATAATCTTCTCCTTCCAGGAAGTTCGCCKCGAACTTCCKTTCCATTTCCTCCGCCGCARCCATAATCTGCTGYAGCGTGTGGTTGATGGGGGAAAATTGCTTTCGCAACTTAGCCCTTATCGTTCGGCTGCGAAGTCTATCAATAAACAAATCTCTCCCGACTTGTTCACCTCSCTCTKTARTCATGTAAAGTGCTTGCTCTGGGTGGACATAATCGAATCGATTCAGAAAATACCGTTCGAAAGTCGGAAGATCAACCCATACATAGGTGCTAARCCAATGATGAGTGTCT
This sequence comes from Chara braunii, assembly GCA_003427395.1. Classification (NCBI taxonomy): domain Eukaryota; kingdom Viridiplantae; phylum Streptophyta; class Charophyceae; order Charales; family Characeae; genus Chara; species Chara braunii. The sequence continues at coordinate 8,082 of BFEA01001124.1, forward strand.
CCTCCTAATCGAGCCGGAATGTTTATCTGCGCTTCGTTATCGTCATACTGTTGTGCTCTTAGCGTGGCCAGCCATGCTCCGGCGAGATGATGTGCTGGGACGAATASGTAGAGATCAGGTGGCGTCATGGGAGCCCGCKCTCGAGGGACGGGTTGATTAGGATTCAGCTGATTAGCATTCTGTTGCGGATTCGGGTTCTGTAAGTTAACAGCCATATTGGCTGCTCGTCTGTTAGCCGATCTGCTTCGGGTAACGATGGGGTCACGTCTATGCGCGTTTCGGGGTCGAGATCGACCGCGGTTAGCCAGATCGCCCAATTATCGTTCTGGTAGTCCTAAAACCCGGCCACGTGTCGGGCTCCGATACCAACCTCACGCCCAGCGCGACTTCCTGATCGGAGTAGGATATGTGCGAAAAGGGGTGTGCCAAGGATTTTTGGGGAAGTGGGGGAGTTTTTCGGGGCAGCTGAGCAACTTGGCAACGAGGGCAGATCGTTTAGGGTCAGGCGCATGGGTGGTTTACGRCCACGTGGGCCATTGGTTCCGGGGACGGCGGTTCGTGGGGATGTCCCTCTCGGGTGAACGTGGTTCCAACGAGTYGGACCGTCGGAAGTTGCCACGYGGCGTTGGTCGGCGTGCGTGCGGGTTAGGGCCGCCAGGCCTCTGGAATTCCGGGCGCCGCGGGTGGCTGCGTCGTCTGCAATTTCCGCAGGGGGTACTAGGCCAATACGGGGCAATGGCCGACCACGAGACAACGCTGAGTTGATAATACAGAAGAAGAAGATGGAAGGGAGGGAAGYTTGTAGAGATAACAACAAATCCGGGGTGGACGAAGTAGTAGGTATGGTCCGGGGAGGGGAAATAAGAACACCTGGGGTCGTTAGTAGTGACACAATGAAACTCCCGAGGACATAATCGGTTAACGGTTGAGCAGYGGTAYCTTGGCCTCAAGGCGTCGGCAGCCCACGGGGTGAGGTAGTCCAGGTCGTACAGCGACTCCGAACTCTCGGATCGTGTCATAATGTCATCGTAGAGCWATGAGATGTTGAAGGATGGGCTCGCAGCGGTTGCGGTCACCATGTGGGAGCGCGTGWAAGCTGCTCGGATCGAGCAGCACTTACACACRTTCGCACGAGATGACGGCCCCGTCGCGAATCCCGGATGGTCGTGTCCAATCAGACCGTGCTTTTGTAATTAGCGAACCGACACGCGGGGATAWGTGCAAGGGCGCAGATCTGGTCGTGCTTACACGTGTCTCTGCGTGGYGTTCGTTGGGCCGTACAATCGACGGGCTAATCGCCGAGTGRTGCAAGATGCAGCAATCACCGCAGCTTGATCGAAAGATAAGCGAAAAATGGAAACAGGATCAAAATTCCTACACTACTTAGTACGTAAAGGCRGGGGCGAGGATCGGCGAGAAAACAGGTGCAACATTCATTCATTCATCATTCCCCTGTCATACTATCCTATCGKGGATAGAAATCGCAAAGCATGCAAAATGCAACAACCACAACGACTAAAAACAAAAGTGAAAATAGCATTGAAGGCTAAGCAAAATTCCTACTCGGGTTCATGAAGACAAAAAAACAAGAGCAAGAGTGAGGATCAGCAAACAGACATCACATCCATTCATTCGATAATACGCATTCATTCATCTGATAACACACACTCATAATATATATGAGATGGAAATCACAAGAGGCATTTGTAAGCAAAGGTCTGAGTTCAGATTCTGAAAACAAAAAGGAAACGAAAACATATGAATCGCCTTGAGCCGCAATCAAAATTTATATACACAGGCAAGGAGGGGGAAAAGATAAAAGAAACGCAAATCCGTGTCCATCCACCTCAACTCTCTCTTCCTCTCTCTCTTCTTCTCAGATGCGGACAGTCCGTCGTCACGCACCAACCCTCGAAGCCGTCACCCCGCTTAGTCCTCTCGCACCCGTCGGGTTCACCCGTGCCCACTGTCCGTCGTGGTCCACGTCAATCCCGCGAGCTCGGCACCAGCTCGTCGGGTCGCCCGACTCCTGCTCTACTCACCTCTTACTTCGCTCGTGTGCCGACCCTCTCTGATCGCGCAACCCCGAGCTTCCAACAACGGGTTAAGAAAGCTAACTAATCGCGCAGCCGAAATTTATGGCGTACATGCATGCGTGAAGAACACGGAAGTACAAGGACTGTAGAGAAGAGAGAAGGGGGAGGGATTGCCTACGTCTGCATGGCCAGATCGCGGCGTGGGGGACATAGCCATGCTCCACGCATCGGTCCGATCATGCAGACCGCGGTTACCAAAACGCAGCAGAAAGAAAAGAAGGGCGGGAAAAACGAAAATATGCCCAACATCCGTAATCAGAAGACGCCGGGGCTCGAGGACCTCGCATCGAAACGGACGGAACGACGATGTCGTGGTACAAACTTAGGAAGTTCCGATGCCGGCGAACTTCAGAAATCGCCCATGACAACCGAGAGGCTCGCAAGGAGTGCGGACCACCCGAGCAAGGAGCACCTACACATTCAATTGCGATTCAGCATCCCGAAAGACTGCTCGACCAACTCATTACCTGCGGGATCAGGGGGCGAAGAAGTCCTCCATATAGTTGTTGCCGACGGGCTTCAGGTTCACCAGCACCGGCGTCTCGTCGGAGAGCCGGTTGAGGCGGTTGAGGTCGACCTTTGGGGGGGGGGGGGGGGGGGGGGGGGGGGGGGGGGGGGCGGGCTTTGTTTGGGGAGTGCGAAACTGTGCTCGAAATAGACCCTGATCCAACAAGAAGGCCAGAAACGGAGGTACCACAATAGTGCGTTTGGCAGTCCGCATAGATTACCGCCGACTGTTCGACACACCTTGAAGGTGGTCAGGAAGCCGCGGCCCGCTGGGCAGCGCGAGGCGTGTTCCGCTGAGGAGACCAGATTTTCCGAAGTCCGGATCTTAGCGGACTTCAAGCGCCGTCCTGCACAACGGGAGCCGCAGCCATCGAGGCCCGCCCTCCAAACAGCACACGTGTGTGGACCGAAGAAGTCCGCCCGCATCCGAACTACGAAGCCTGTCCTGATCCCGCTCTGTTGCTTAACTTGTGGCGGCAGTTGGAAACCGAACCAGAACGATTGCGTAGATAATGACAGTCACGTGCTGTCAGCGGTGTCGGCGGTGTCGACAGTTTTGGCATCAGACCCTCACGTGTTGTCGATCTAGGGCAAGTGCGGCTGTCCACCGGCACCTGAACTATCGCACTGCACCATCCAGTCTACAGTAACAGTGCGCGGACACGGTATAACAGCCCAACGATGGCGAAGTTCGTCATTTCAGCTCGGGTACGGCGGGCCACGCGAGTGACTATCGGAAGGCGAAGTTCGCCGGGAGCCGAACTTTAGCGGGGCTCGATTTGGAAATGGACGGCGTCAGAGACATACAACCCGCGAGTCGGTGGTTGTTGTACTGAATGGAGACCAGAAATTTTCACGACGAGTGCGCCTCATATCGTTACGTAGCAACTGCAGCCTCTCACAACTGTCATCACTACTTCACATCTGCGATTTTCGGCAGCGCACAAGCGTCGCACACTTTTTCGCTTAAACTCAAGGTATAATTACTCGTCCAGACCCGGTGACATTCGGGGGTCCCCAGGGACGTGAACCTGAACCGAAACCATACAACGCATTCATTGATGATCCGTACACGCGGATCTGCGGTTCGTCGACTAATGCGCTCTCCGAAAAGACGGACATGTATTTCATCCTGACGAAAACTCCCGGTCGTGCTAAGGAATTCCCTATACAGTCCCGTATGTCAGACACTTTGTCTTCCACCTCATGCCACAAAGAAAAGTTTGCCCTGCGATCGCCAAATCGGGCCACCAATCCACACGTTCAGGCCCTCGCGCCGGCACAAATTTGAACCCCTTGATTACCACCTCGTTGCGTGACACGAGCACAACTGCATCGACGAGTTTCCTACTCTTATTCGAGGTGGCGACACATAGAACCCTGGCGAAATCGGATCCTGACACATTCAGCTGCACACAACAATATGACACATCTTGAGGAGAATTCCCGGGGCAACGGAGCGGGTACCGCTCCAGGAACGGGCAGTGACGGGCGCAGTCCAGCAACTCTTGTTTCTACGAGCCTCCCCAAGTTCGTGGCGATGACCTGATGTAGTGGCACTCGAGGCGGCTGAAATGGCGGCTAATGCTGGTCAGTGCTCTGCGCATACGGTTCAGGAACTTGTGGCCAAGGACAGCGTCAGGCAGCGGGATGAGGTTCCCGAACTCCAACACGTTGGCGAACTTGTACTGGCTTGCCCAAGGGCAGCGCCTCTCCATCGCGGCCCAATTCCCATCGCACCAACCGTCAATATGCTCGTCCATGCACGGGACGACAATCATCCAGGGTTCCTCGTCGAAGTCCTCTGCGGTCGCTCCGTGGATCGTAGTTACACCGTTAAAATACCGCACGGATCTCGCACAAGGAGGAAATGGTTCCGCCAATCGAACGTGCATCTCGGGACTCATGGTCCGTGGTGTCGAGAACATCGACTCCATTATCCGTGGTGTCGAGAAGGTCGCCTCCATTATGCACCCTGCAGACCACGCGCATATACCAGACGATACACACGTGGCCACGGCCACACGTAGACGTCAAGTCCCGAACTGAAAATTCACGAGGTTCCACATGCCTGCACGCGCTGCCCACGCATATAGTAAGCAGGCGGAGTGCAAATGCAAAGCAAGGAAACACCCCGATCATTGAAGTCCGGATGCCAGCGGACTTCTGTAGTCGACCAACGAGGCAGGAGCGAGCACTTTGGCTGCATAGTTCTTTTCCTGAGAAGTCCGCCCGCATCCGAACTTCGGTGACCTCCCTATTCCGCATCCGAACGTCGTCGACTGCCCTGCTCTGGTCCCTAGCATAAAACACGCGAAGTTGAAGTTCGGATTCGGGCGGACTTCGTCGCTATGCACCGGCAGCCGGTGCTCGAGCATTGGATAGAGAGCACGACAAATATTGAAGTTCGGATCAGGGCGGACTTCCTCAGTAAGCACTCGCAGCCGGTGCTCGTGCATTGGAAACAGTGCAGGCCAACCAGTGAAGATCGGATGCGGGCGAAATTCCCCAGTTGCCTCCGCTGGCGGGGCCCGAACATTGGACGAAGGGTAGGCCGAACGCGAAAGTTCGGATGCGGGCGAACTTCTTCGGTCGTCCGCCTCAGAGAAAATGTGAAGTTGGGATTCCGGCGAACTTCTTCTTCCACCCGTCATGTGCTGGTCGTGAAGTACCCAAGTTCCATGTCGAACTAAGTTCGTTCGATTTCGAACAAGGTTCGATGTCGAACAAGGTTCGATGTCGACCACGGTTGGTTCGATATGAAACAAGGCTTAGTGTCGAACAAGGTTCAGTGCCGAACAAAAGTTCATCTACAAAGAGATCGATGAGGATTCGACATGGATGCGCGGTCGTGTTTTGGATGACCGCTTGTTTTCGATGTCGAGTGCCTTGGTCTTCGGCGATGTGGTGGCGTGTATGTGCACACACTAAGGGACAAACACACACGAAGAAAAAACAAGCTGTTTGCTTCTTTCGACGCTACATTGTTGCCGTCGGTTGGTGGGTTTCATACGGCTATTCTCGTTTGGTCGAAAAGTCGCGGATGGTGATGATGCGAAACTGGTTGTGTGTGCTGCTTCGCTCACGTTTAGATCTATCGGACGATTGTCGAGCTCACCGTTCCCGATAACGAACTTGCTCGATGGATGCGTGCCCCTTTGCTCACGTATAGATCTGAGATGATGACCGGCCATCCACTACTTAGGCTATTTATACATGCACGTGTGGTTGATGCAAGCGCAAACAAAGCGGCATGCGCCCGTCGAGCAAGTTCATTATCGGGAAAGGTGAGCTCGTCAATCGACCGATAAACCGCCTGCTTGTCACCCACGACCGGTTTTCGCATCATCACCATTTGAGGGTTCTCCACCAAACAAGTCATGCCCCATACCACACGTGAATAGCCGTGCGCATTCAATCCACCGAACAATGCGCCCTGATCTGCTCGTTAATCGGTCGATTGTTCAGTGGAAGGGTGCGTTGTTCGGTGGATTGATTGCTCGTATGAGTCGACTGTTCATCATTTTGGACCCTATGGACTAAACGGACAACCGCTTGCGTGATACCGCGGCCGGTGTAGCGCCGTGAAGCGCGCGAGGGTGGCTGGTTCAGTCCACCGGTTGCATGGGATGGTTGGCCATGGATTCCATCAACGATTCCCTGGAGGAACCGCGTGGGTTCAGGTCTGTCTGCCTAAACACGATTTAAGACATGTACATACGCTCACACGATTCCACACATTGCAGGAACCAAAAAATAAACACATACAGAAGACGCGAATCCTGACACCAGCTAGCAAGCATACATGCACACACAAGGAATCAAATGCAGAAGACCGCTCGAACATGCGCAGATCATGCAAACACACACAACGAATCCCATTACACGAATCCCTCTACAACGAATCCGTCTTACACGAAACGTTTCAAGTTTTCACAGACGATAAGTTTTCATACATACACACACGAAATGTTTGCATTCACACAAAACGGATCGACTCTCAAACATTCATACAAAACGTGCGCAGTCCCACATACGAATCCCTCTACAACGATTCCCTCTTACATAAAATCCTGTACAACGAATCCACCTTACACGAATCCCTGTACAAGATGAAGATGTCGACACACACACGGATCGTCTGCACACACGAAACGTGTACTCACCCCGATGAAGATGTCGTCTGGAGAACGGATCGTTCCCATGAAAATCGTGATTATGTTCTCGACTGCACGTGGGTCTCTGTTCAAACGGCGGTGGACAAAGCGCGGAAGATGACGTGGGGCTGCGCATAAAGCGGGGCTGCACAGAAAGCAGCGCGGGAGGTGATCACCGTGGCGTTGGCGAGCGCGCGTGGGTTCGCTGTTCAAACAGCGGAGGACAAGGCGCAACGCTGAAAACCGCGATGGCGCCAATCATCGTGCCGCGGCGCTGGGGATGGACAACGTGGCGCTGCGCTGGGGACGGACCACATGGCGCTGCGCTGGGGATGGACGACGTGGCGCAGCGCTGGGGATGGCCGACGCGGCGCAGCGCTGGGGATGGTGTTCGCGAGAGCGGGAGTGCAAGTGCGCAGTCTGACAGCATCTCCGCAACGACATGCGAGTGTGCAAAATGAACACTAGGGGGCCGGTTTCGTTTTCAGGCGCCCGACGGGCCTTCCGCGCGGAAGGAAAGGCCTTTTTCGAAATCGAAATCGTGGCACCTGGTGGGGGGCGGGAACTTTTCACCCATTCAACTTGGAGGAAAAAGCGCGAGAGTCCGAGCATCGTTGGATTTGTCCAACCAACGACTACGGTCCGTGTGCGCGTGAGGCCTGCATGCGTCACGACGCGTGTGAGGGACGATGGTGACAATCAGAAGCAAGCCTTTCCGGAAGACACCAGGCGAGGGGGGGGGGGTCGGAGGGGTGGCATTTTCGCTGACGGGCAGGAGGACCATTGGACGACAGTGAAAGCCCTGGGCGAGCCGTCCGATTTGCGCATCGCAAGGCCATTTCGTGGCGGGGTGGGAGCCTGGGAGGGTTCTGTGACGCGGAACGTCACACCGGAGACCGACCAGCAGGCAGTTGCGTGAAAGCTCCCACGCAAGTGGACAGCCCGGTTCACCGTCCTATTCCCTGCATTTAGTCCTGCTTGATGACAGCTCCGCTGCGCTGTGCCATCGTCGTCATTTCCCCCAAGCTGCGCCTCGCCGGCCCCGTCCTCGGCGAACGATCTCCAAGGTACGTCGGCTTGCGTTCGGCGGCAACATGGCGTCCGCAAACCGTCCCGGCCCTCCACTCCCTGCCCCGTTCCCTACGTGTGGCAAAGAAGAGACAGAGAGAGAGACAGAGAGAGAGCGAATCGGAGACGAAGAGCGTGAGAGAGAGAGAGAAAAAAACAGAGAAAGAGAGAGAGAGAGAGAGAGAGAGAGA
>BFEA01001124.1:16575-40011 GCA_003427395.1 Chara braunii
GAGAGAGAGAGAGAGAGAGAGAGAGAGAGAGAGAGATAGAGATAGATAGATAGATAGATAGATAGATAGATAGATAGATAGATAGATAGAGAGAGAGAGAGAGAGAGAGAGAGAGGAGTCTCTCTTTTGTGGTGTGTCGATTTGCCACTTCGCTTGTAGCTTTCGGCATGACGGCGGGCCGACAGACGTCCTCCTCCAAACACGATGAGTGCGCTGCGGTCCATGTGGCACCACGGAGCGAACCTCGTTCTGCAGCAACGAAAGCTCGCAATCGGTCTAGCAGTCTGGTCGTTGTTGACGCGTCTGAGCCTTTCACGAGCGAAGTCGAAGGAGGCATTTGACGTGGCCCCCCGGGATCCGATCTCGCACACGTTCCTTCTGGCAAGTACACGAAGTTCGGATGCCGGCGGACTAGCACGGTTGCGATCCACCAGTGCAGCTTGAGATCGTGAACATGAAGTTCGGATCCCGACGGACTCTCGCTTTGCCAACCGGTCAGGAATGCGCGCAATATGCACATGACTCCACAATTGTCCGGACCAAGACACAACTTTCCTGCCGCTACGGTTGCGGGCAGTTTGCAGGTTGCAACCTGAACGGTGCCAGAATGACTGCTCGCTTTTTTGGACAAGCGGCCAGGCTCATTAGAGATGTCCCTGGTTCGACAAAGTTCGGATGTCAACGGACATTAAGAAATTTGCATCGCCCGTCCCGTCGGCTGCCAAGCCACCCCTGGTGCCGTGACTGATCGGTTTTCGGACAAGCGGATCAACTCGGCTATATTTGACGAAAGCCCTCGATTCACGAAGTTCGAATCCCGGTGTACTTCGCGTAGTGTGCGCCGTCAAATCGCTCGAATCGGAATACCCCGATTCATGACCAACGAATGTGTTGTCATTGCCAACAACGTTTTTGACCAGCCTTGCCTGTTTGACTTAGCCGTGGTTGCCGGGAACCCTGATTTCATGAAGTTCGGATCCCGGCGCACTTCACGTAATGTCCGCCATCGAATCGCTCGGCTTGGAAGACCCTAGCTGCTCCAGCACCCGCCAAATTCGGATCCCGACGATCTTAGAGTGTCCACATAAATCTGACCGTTGTTTTCGACAGCTTGAACTTCCCCGTCCGTCGTCAAAAGTGCTCGCCTTCTGAGTTGCCCTGAAGGGGTTCATTGGGGTTGACGATGGTGTCACTGGCCGGGTCCATTTCCGGTATGCCATGGATCTTCGTTCGTCGCCGCCCCAAAATGCGGTGCGCCCTAGCATCGCGCCTGCTTCTGTGCAAACGCCAACCACCCGTTCCAATACCTGCAGTCGGGCGAAGACCTGTTACTTGCTATAGGCGAATCAACCAAGTTCGGATCCTGGCGGACTTTGAGAATCCACACATATCCAACCGTCCTTCGCGTGACGCTGGAGCTTCGAGTGCGAGTTGATTGCGAGAGGACTGTGGGTGTGAGAAATTGTTCGCCTTCTGAAATGCCCTTCAAGGCGTTTATGGGGGTTGCCGAAAATAAGGGACACGACCATTGTCACCGTCGGCCACCCCCATAGACCCCTTCAAGGGCATTTCAGAAGGTGAACAATTTTTCGCACCCCCATCATTGTTGCCCCCCAACGGTTTTGACCGTCGCGGTGCGCTGAGTATTGTCGCAGACATGCTTGTGTTTCTGCGTGCTGTACGGTTTGCGCTGTCGCACGTTGGCGTTCCAGGTGCGCGAGTCGGGAGTCGCCTTATCGATTGACCGAATCGTTGTTTGGAAGGGTTGCAGCGGGGGATCTTTCATCCATTTCTACATTTTTGTTCTCTGCGAAGTGGACATGTCCGAGTTCGATAAGCTCTTGCACGAGTACCTTTGAATGGAACACCGCACGAGTCCGCGTAGACCATGGTGAGAATCAATGTTTATAGCGGTCAGTTTGGGGTCGCGCTGCGCCGAATTGTGCAGTGGTGCATCCACCACTACCCTTTGTTTTGCGCGTGTTTTCGTTCAACGACAACAGAGCCTTCCTTTTGTGCGCCCAAACAAAGCGTTCCTTGTGTGCACCCACTGGCGCTCCCTTCCCCTGACACCGACCGCACGAAAACAGGTTCATTGCTACTCCACCACTCGCCAAATTCGGATCCTGGCGAACTTTTAGGCTCCGCGTAAATCTGACTGTTATTATGAACAGCTTGGATTTTGCTTCTGCCTTGGATCCCGGCGGACTTCACGTAATGTGCGCCATCGAAACGCTCGACTGGGAAGACCCTTGCTACTCCAGCACCCGCCAAATTTGGATCCCGGCGAACTTAGAGTCTCCACGTAGATCTGACCGTTATTTTTCGACAGCTTGGACTTCCCCGTCCGTCCTCAAAAGTGCTCGTCTTCTTTGTTGCCCTGAAAGGGGTTCATTGGGGTTGACGTCGGAGTCACTGGCCGGGTCCATTTCTGGTATGGCGTGGATCTTCGTTCATCGCCCCCCCGAAATGCGATGCGTCCGTTCATCGCCTACTTCTGTGCAAACGCCAACCACCCGTTTCAATACCTGCAGCCATGCGAAGACCTGTTAAACGCTACAGGCGAATTAACCAAGTTCAGATCCTGGCGGACTTTGAGAATCGACGCATATCCAATTGTCCTTCGCGTGACGCCTGGAGCGTTGAATGCGAGTTGATTGCGAGAGGACTGTGGGGGCGAGAAATTGCTCGCCTTCTGAAATGCCCTTGAAGGGGTTTATGGGGGTTGCCGAAAATAAGGGTCAAAGTCAACAACCCCCATAAACCCCTTCGACGGGGGGAGGTTAGCCCTTACTTCTATAGTAATTGTGCTTACAGTTTGCTCCGCTGTTTTGCAGGGTGTGGACACGAATTGGAATGAATCGTTCAATCCACGCAAGAGAGATTAATCGATTACGCTGACGGGAATCGCATCCGCTGCACCGACGGTTATATGGCGGCGCCAAAGACGGCTGGCTGAACGGCCACATGAACCCGACTATGGAAACTGGACAAGCCGTCGACTTACGTTACCAGCTAAAACACTTGGGATTGGCCCCGACGACCTCTTCAGACAGTTCGCCGTTCCAACAGTCCTCTTCGGACAGTTTGCCGTTCCAACAGTCCTCTTCGGACAGCACAGGCGAGTCCAACACAGTGCGAAGTGATGATGCGATTCGAATTGAGAGTCAGTCTGGGTCGGAAGCGTCTCGCAGAGGTGATGCAGAGAGAAGGGCGATACTGCAGATTTTGCCCGCACCTCTGCCACGCGAAAGACGACGGTATCGCATGGCTAATAGGAACGCTAGGAGGAAAGAACGGTACAAAAGAGCGAGGAACATGCTGTCCGAAAAAAGACTGCTCATGGTGCGCAGCATGGCATGTTGCAAGGCTCGATGATGTTACGACATGTCGCCTGAGGAAGTGTGAAAGGTTAAACAAGGACTGTACAGTAAGAGTCTGGGAGAGCGAGCTGAGTGGTGGATGAAAAGTATTAAGGATTTCACAGTAAATGAGGGTCGACAGAAACGTGTCCGCCCTGTGGAGTTGGAACGTTCAATGTGCGTCAGGGCATACTGCAATGTACTCGGTGTCTCGCGTAATACATTTTACAGCTACAAAAAACGTTTCGACGATGGCTACGTGTGTTCCGAGCATGGCCTGACGGGAAGATATCGGCCAACCGATAAAACGGTCGCCATGCTTGCCAGCATGAGGACGTTCATCGAGTGTCATGCGGATAGCATGCCGAATGAGGTGGCTAACCAAGGTGGGGTTTGTAGATCGAAGCTTCGACTACCGGCTGCTTTCACGAAGAGATCAATTTATGAGTCCATCAAATCCGACTTTCTGGCCGCTGGCCTCGATGTCGTGTCTGAGTCCAACTTTTATAAGTTGTGGCGGAAGCACTTTTTCCACGTTTCCCTCGTGCAATCTAACACGTTCACGAAGTACGTCGTCTGTCATGAACTGAAGGAACGTATACAATATGCTGCTCTTCCTCGAGATTGAGAACGAGATCGAAAGGATATGAAAGCACACCAAATGAGGCAAGTTGAACACAGATTGGACTACTGTCGAGCGAAAACTGATTCCATGGTTCGTCCGAACGAGCGTTTGTGTCTCATCATTGACGGCATGGATCAGAAGAAAACAACTATCCCCCATATTGGTCAAGCGAACTACTCGAAAGCACTTAGGCACGAGATGATGATGAAGACTAATCTGACAGGCGTCATTGCACACGGTAGAGACCCTAGTATATATGTATACACGTGGATTCCATATTTCAAACACGTTTCGAACACGGTCGCTACTTGTGTTATGAGAACCCTTGTCGAAATTCAAGGGAACGGGACGCCACTGCCACGGTTTTTGCGCATTCAAGCAGATAATTGTTGGCGGGACAACAAGAACAAGTACAGATGTGCGCTGGTTGCACTCTTGGTTAAGTTTGAAGTTTTCGAAGAGGTAGAAATAGGTTTCAGGCTGGTGGGACACACCCATACAGACGTTGACGCTACTTTCAGCGTTTTCTCGAAGAAATTGAAAGACGTAGACGCTTATACTATGGACGAGTTCTTCGAGCTTATAGAGCAATCCGACAAAAAGCCTCCCAAATATATTTTCCTCGATACGATGGAAGATTGGATTAGTATAGTGGGCCCGTGCGTTGCATCAGACATTACCGGTATTTCAAAACCGCACTTGCTTAAATTTTTGATGGTTGGACATAATCTGGGCATGTTGTACAAAGAGTTTTGTGATGACGACGAATGGTTGCCCGAGGAAGGTCAGATTTATTGGTTCAATCAAAACCCCGATGAGAGCTATGCAGGTCCTTCGTGGTCGTTTGACCCGCCTCATGTGCAACCATTTCCTCGAAATGACTATTTGAATGACAAAAATGGTGAACATGTTATTCGTTAAAATATGACATTATATTGTGTCCTCTTTCGAACAAATTTAGTTTTGGCTACAGCCTTAGCAATGTAGGCATGCCCATCCACTCTGCCCATATGCCGAAGCGTGCTGAGATCCATACTTGTTTAAAATTGTGAGGACCAAGGCCCCTTGATTGTGTCCTTGTCGGAGAAGTTCGACAAGTGTGCTGAGATCCGTACTTCTTTAGGATTGTGATGAGCAAGGCGACTTAATTGTATCCTTCTTGGACGAGCTCGCTTCCACTATCCCGAAGAAACGTAGGCATGTTCATCCTCTCGGCCGAAACATCTAATACTCATATGGATGTTTGGTGAGATTCCGTTTTCTTTACAATGCGTAGTATAGCGATTGTCCATCCTCCCAGACAATTGGCCCGCATGCAGAAGTGTGTTGAGATTCATACTTCTTATACTTAAAAAATTTAATGAGCAAGGCATTACCACCGGATCGATGTTGGATAACACTTTTATGAAGCGCCTTGATTGTCTCGTTGTTGGACAAGCTTGCTTCGGTTGTCTTTCAGTAACATAGGTATGTCTATCATCTCGGCGAGTCGGTTATATGGATTCGGTGATATTAGTGTTCTTTAGAAGGCTTAGTATAGCGACAAGCACGGTCAGACACGTGGGGAACATGCGGAAGTGTGCTGAGATCCATACTTGTTATACTGTAGAAGGCTTAGTATAGCAACAAGCACGCCGAGGCACTTAGCCAACATGCGGAAGTGTGTCGAGATCCATACTTGTTATACTTAAGAAATTTGATGAGCGTGGTGTCTTAATTGAACCCATGGTGGATAATACATTTCCGAATGTCATCGCTATTGCACTTTGTTCAAGTGATGCAATGTATGTTTGATAATATTTGGGTTTTTTTTGCAATGTGATGAAATGCATACAAAGAAGGGGGTTGATTATATTGGCAAGCAACATCTGCACTTGAGCAGGTCATTCATAGAAGTCCTAGACATGAACACGAAGTTATTTGTTAAATGCACTACAGACAATCACAAAGCAAGTGATGGTCGCGTAACGAACTGCACACTGACGCACTTATCAAGAGTTGTTATGCATGGGCACACCAATTTATTATATCGCACAAGAAATTCGGATATCATCTGACTTCAATTGTTATGCACACCGTAGGCTATTATATGTGAAATTTGGAGAAAAGAACGCAACAAGAATTTGTCCCACGAGAAAAGATGCAGATGACAAAGTCTACAAATGCCACCATACAGACAACGACCATCCTAAACAGAACTCAAAATTGAGCGAATAAAAGAGAACGAAGTTGCACTGAGAAAGGCAGTGGAGTAATGTCATGTCTAAGCAAAAACAATCACCATTGAATGGAATATAATAAAAAAAATATACACAAGTGATGAAAATGAATCAAAGACAATGGTGTTCCAAAAGACATGTTGCCAATTGTCGTCTAATTACAGGTATATCTTCAGAAGAGAACCTGAAAGGTGGTTAATCACCGCGCTGCAACAACGTTGCAAACGTCAACATGAACACCCCGCAAATAGCTCCGTCAACTTGTCTCGGAACTCCTCCACAACAACGTTCCCCGCCATAGACTCTCAACTCCCAGGCGACCGGCCATGTGAGGTATGACGTTTTGAATACTGTACAATCAACTCGAAAACACAAAGGTAGAAACGCGAATGTGCTATAACGCGAGGAGAGGAGTCGAAAATCTCGAAGACATTGTCCCTCAAATTGATGGAAAGGAGGATTCAGTGATCATTGTCTTTGTGCACCGGAACGAAGATCATATCGAAGCAAAGCAGATCTACATTCTTAGCCCACCTTTCCACCCCACCGTGTCCATGAAGTTGCAGCTTACTGAAGAAGAAAGAACTGAAGCTTAAGACTCGAAGGTCTGATGATGTTTGACGTGTCATTTGTAGTCGACCCCAAAAGCGCCATGTAGAAATTCACCACCTCATCGTTGAGCTTCCCATCGACAAGCAAGACGGTGAGCAGATCTTTAGCAGTGATTCTCACTTGACCATCACCGAAAGTAGATAGAACATGATGAGGTGGCACCAAACCTCGGGATATGTCACCCATAACCGTCAAGACTCGAGGCGCAATCGCGTTATCGAAAATCCCCCTGCAGGCTCCACGTGCTCTGGCGCCAACTGCACAGCATCGACCAATGCACACGCCGGGTTATGAGTAATAGTGTTCTAAAGATCGTCCCTCATCGCGCGATGCTCAACTAAGTATTTTTCGTACATGGCCTGACCCCTAGTCACAGATCGCGGATACGTCCCCTTCTCCGGAGGCAGAAGGGAAAGACATTCATCAATGGCCACGGCATGGTCCTTCTCCCTAGTCTCGACATCAACCCCTGATGCATTTAACATATTCTTGTGCCTTGTCGTGAACCCGGGGACTTTCTGCAGTATTCGTGATGGATATTTCGAGAAAATGGACGACCTTCGTTTCCGAGTCGGCCCTACCCCTGTAAAACAAAAGAAAGACAGAACCCGAAATAAATATACGATTCGATGAAAGTTGAAAAGTAAAATATTGATATAGCCATGCAGACGATGGCCTCTCCAACCAGTGGAGTTTGCCATTACATGGTCGAGTCCAGCGAGGACCATGTGAGCCTTTGGACACGAAGACGAGGAGCGCAGTCGAGCCTGAGACCCCTGCACAACGCGAAGCAAGAAAACATCAGAACAAACAATATGGGAGCCGGCAAACGACGAAGTCCGGATTCCGGCGGACTAAAAGCCACAATGCGCAGACACCGACCAACAGGTCCGGCCCTGACACTGGAAGCGAGGACACTGGCGCATTAAAAAGATCGAACCACCGGAAGGTCTGTGTTTTGTACACTGCCGGCGTAGTCACGACCAGTGTCGGCGGGAGACGGAAAGCCGACACTTGCGCATGTGCGGATGTTGGCGGAGTATCAGAGAGTAAGTACATCACGCACCCACAATAGAAGCGCGGACACCGGCGGACTTAAACAACCAGCAGATAGAAGGGTTGTTTTATCTTCTCGGAAGGGGTTGTTTCGTCCGCCGGTATCTACACTTGTATTGCGGAAGGGTGACGACGTCAGTCTCTGTGTGCCGTCGCGGATGAAAGTCCGCCGGAATCCTTACTTAACCATGTGCCAGCTCTCCTCATGTTGTCGACAACGGAAGTGCGGATACCGGCGGACCACAACGACCTGTCCTGCCGACGGAAGAATAGCACACTCCAGACGACGCGGACAAGGCAGGTGTGTCATACCGAAAGGACCCAATGTTGTAGTCCGACGATATCCACACTTGCTCTGTCGAGGCCAACACCGGTTGATCTCTGTGTGCCCCTCGGGGCTCGAATTTTGGCGCAGGGAGAACTGCGCCAGTGTCGACAATCCTCTTCTGTGGCCGCACAGACCTCCGTCTTCGCTACCGTCCATGGGAAGGCGGAACTTGTCCTCTCGTCAACGACAGGATGGCCAACTGACATCGTTGGCACTTTAGAGACGTAAACGTGCAGACGTGGTGAAGATCATTAACCCTTACCAGCTGGTTTCTCCCTCCGTTCCTTCATCGGCGACCGGGGCGCGGATAAGGCAAGCACCGCGGGAGGCTGAGTGGCCACCCTGCTTTTTTTCGGGGACGTCAGATGCTGGCAGCCGGCAACCCTGCCACCCGCTGCGCCAGGGAAGGTGTCTGCTAGTGTCGGACAGCAGGGCGACGGGGCCTCCAAGTCGGCGCCCAAGGAATGATCGGTGTCAACGTGCCCGACGGTTTTTGTAGGCGGGGACGGAGTTGATATGGCCTGTTGTTCGCGGAGTTTGCAATCAGTGACGTCGTTGACGTCCATTCGATGAGTCGTTTTTGTCCGGCCAACTGCCATGGCGACCTTGTCGCACACGTCCCGGAGATGCACTGCCGCCGCTAGCGGGTGCATGTCACAGGCATCCGGGTCCGCGGAAAGGCCAATGCCCACCTGAGTCTCCATTTCCATCGTCGTTGATTCGTCGTCGACGTCACCTCCGCGTTGCATCGTGTACAAGTGTCCGAACGAGTCAGATAATTCACCGCAGCCAGCATCTTCTCCACCCTCCGACCGTTCGTCCTCCCCTTCCACTCCTTCCCCACCTTCTTTCCATTCAAGTTCTTCTTGGCCGTCCTCCACTTGTACCCATTCCTCCCCCCCATCCCTCTCGCGCATATCAGCTCCTCCCACCGGCCCCGCGTCGACTCCCGTCGACAAGTCCTCTGCCCCCGCACACGTCTCATCTTCCGCTCGCCCGACGCCTCGTGACTGCAGGTCCGTTCCCCAGCAAGTTCGGATACCGGCGGAGTTCAAATTGCAGAGCACAGATGGCGCCCCGCTATCCAACCGTGCATTGAACTCTGCAGGCTGCCCGTCTCCGACGGCCGATGCAGTCCCCTGCCGCGTAGGAAAGTCGTCGGACGTCGCACCGGACGAAACCGAAGTGTGGATTCCGGCGGACTTCGTTTTGGCACCCATTTCCGACACTTCAGCTCCCGTGGCGCTGGTCAGGACGGGCTCCCCATCGTGTACCTCAGGAGGCTTCGTCCGGATGGTGGCGGACTTGTACTTGACGCCGGTGATCGGAACACCGGCACTCGAGCCTCTCTCGGTGCCAACGGAAGTGGCGAATTCAGTCGTCAAGGGGAGGGCCGACCAATGTGTAGTGGATGCAGCGCGGACGCCGACAGACTTCGCAGCGTCCAAAGGCGGCGGCTCCACGTTCTGAGAAGTTCGGATGTCGGCGAACTTAGCCGATTTGCTGGCCCCGACAGTCGTCTTGTCAGCAAGGTTCAACAACCCGACCCGGCTGCCGCTTTCCACTATTATTCCCTGGTCGTGAGTGCCAACCGATCCCGCTGACGCGGCGCCCTCTCCTGTCCCTTTGCCGCTTCCCCCACCCCCTCCACCGCCCGGAGGGCCTGGACGTCCCCCTCCCACACTCGGGGTCGCAGGGGGGACCTTCCAGTCCACGCTTCCCTTCAAAGGGCTCGTATCGAGGTCGTAAAACTCATCCGAGAGTTCCAACCACCCCTTGTCTTAAAGCTCCAGAAACAAACGATCAGCGCGTTTAACGACGGCCGGGTCGGTGGCCTGGAAAAGGGGGTTCTGTGACGCCACTTTATCCACCACACCACTCCTTGCAAGTTGCAATTACTCAGACTTGGGAAGCCGCGAGCATGGCTCCCACTGCCCATCCGAGTCCACGACGACCATGATCCACTCCCCTTCGCGGATTGCAGGCTGGATCGATCCCGGGTGCCAAATCATGTCGTGACCCCAGTCTGCTTCAGTGGAACGAGTGTGGTCGTGCCCTTCAAAGTGAATGGACTCATCCTTCCAAGAAGGATGTTCCCGCGGGACTGCACTCCCTGGACGCAAGCGAGGCGGGGCAATAGTACGGGGTTTGAGTTCCGCCAACAGCTTGCTGGGGGTCTTGCTGGGGGTGGACCTGCGAACGGGCGTCGCTGGAGTGGCCCGGCTTGACGATGCACCTGCCGTCGAGGAGCCCGCGGGTGGAAGAACAAGAGCAGGGAGGTAATTCAGGGGGATTTCCTCGTTGCCGCTATCCTCCTTCGGAACATTCGTGTCGAAAACGACTCCGGTCGTTGTCTCTTCGTCCGTGTCAATCAATGCATTGTAACTCGCGACCCTGAGTTCTTGCTCCGACTCGACAAAGTACAAACATTCCAGCCGGTCCACGAAGTTCTTCGCATTCAAATGCGAGGCGCCATGGTAGTTGTCCAGCAACGCCAACATGTGCTCCCTGCATCGAATATACTCAGGGTCGCTGTCCCTCCTGGGCCGCGTCTCCAGGAAGAGGACCTCGTATACCCTGTCCCTTTTCCTCTAACTTAGCATGAACCACATGTCCGTGGACGGCTCCCAAGCGTGTCGCGGTTTGTCCGTCCTCGAAATAAACTCGCAGTGGTGGGCTCCCGAGTTGACCGCGCCTTTCAAGAAATATGTGTATCATAGCAACTCCGGATTCCCCTCCAACGAGATGACGTTGCGACCGCCCTTCAAAGCCTCCCACACGACTTCTGCGTGCGCCTTCCCGAGAAACATGACACCCTCCCCCTTTTTGCACACGAATTCCAGCAGATGGGCCAACTGCGCGGGGTTCCGTTCCATGTCCTTGTAAACTTTGCGGTCACGGCCAGGTATGACCAGGGGCCATTCACAAGGCCCAAATGACATCTCCGAGACGTGCGTCGGTGTGACTTTGACATGTGCCCCCAGAGCAGCAGCATCACCCGTCTCCAACCTCGCGTCGTAAACCACAGCGTGTTCTCCTACAAGTCGTCACCTTTGAAGAGGATGTACATGCGGTCGTCCACTGAGTACAAGTTGTTGCCGACCGCGAAGCTTTTCTACTGTTGCGGCCTCCTCACCCACTTTCCTGCCATTGCCTTGACAACGGACAGATGGCGCAGACTGGTCATGAAGTACTAGTCGTGCTCCCGGGGGACGAAAGCAACGACCGTCCAGTGCGAAGGGAACAAATGTTGTAGAAGGGCATTTAAACTCTCGAAAGCTTGCTGTGTCCACTGTGTGATATCCACAGGCTCGCACAAATCAAGAACGACAGTGTGGCATTTCGTGATCCCAACCGCTTTCTCCAACTCGACGACCTTCATCTGCGCCTCCAGAGGATCGATGCCGAAGGGCACGATGGATGTCACATCCCCTGAGTCCTGCCCCTGAATATGCACCATGCCTTCGGCGAGCGCATGCTCTTCGACCTGGTGCCGGTCAGCACGGAAAGGACCTTGTTCTTCCAGTCGTTGGACAACTTCTTGTTGAGAACCAGTTTTTTCGTCGCCTTGATCAACTTGTCTTTGCAGCCCATGAACGGGGGACAGTCTCTGATCAACGATGAGTCTCCAACGAGTTTCCTGCTTCCGTCCCACAATGCTGCATCCAGTCCCTGACTTTTGAACTGCGCAAAAATCGCCTCTCTTTTTCGCAGGAAGGGATAGGAACGCGTCCAATCGGAGTCGGGCCGATTCTCATACTTGAACTGGTAGTAGTTCCATAACCGCACTAAGATGTGGTCGCACTTCACCAGATGCACTGCCTCTTGCATCCCTAGCTTCCCTTGCTTTGCCAACGCAGAGGAGTTGGTCTGCACCCACACCACCTCGCAGTTGAGAACCTTCTTCAACAGCCGACATTTCTCATTGTCCGTGAGGGCTTCCATGCTTTTCCAGCAGTGCGGATCCGGCTCGTTGACTTGGACRAACCAATCSCCGGATTCCTTTTCTTTTTTTCCTTTCTTTTRAGGCGCATCGACGGGGATGTTGTAGACGACCTCCTTTCGCCCGGTCTTTTCATTTTCGATGTGGCTCACACCGGCCTTCACGCCCTTCACCTTTTTCTTCTTCGCGATCCACCTCGCCCCTTCGGGTGCCAGCAGTCTGCCTGTCTCCCATTTCTCGAAAAATTCCATTCCCATTTTCCACGCGCTCTCACCGGCCATCGCAACCTGGAAATAAGATCGAAGGGCAGCAATATGCTTCCTTATGCCTTGCTCGGTCTTGTCGTCAGCGAGTGTACACAAATGATTGTACGGCGTCTTTTGAAGAGCATCTTCACAAAACTGGCACCAARAMTCCACCTGAGCCTGTTTCCCGCTCGGGTTCCCCATAACAGCTCTGGGGTAACCCTTTTCCTTCCAGCACCACCGGATGTCCTTCATCGAAAGTTTTTGCTGTCTGGGAGGCGCCTTCAGGTCCTTCTTGTTATCCTCGGCGCTGACTAAAAAATACCCTTCGAAGTTTGCGTCGGAGAAGTACACCATTCGCGCACGCCACCTCTCGAAGTTGTACCTCACCGCCACGTATGTGCCAAGCAGCGTCCTGGTGGCGGCCGCGTTATGCTGGCCGACAGCAGCGTAGTAGTAGTACTGGTCCGCCAGCTCGTCCTTCCAGTCCTCGGGCTTCATACGCTGTGCATGCACCCTCGACTTCGGTTTCTCTAGCCCCAACGGCGCCAGCTTCAGTGTGGGCAGCTCGTAAGTCTTCGAGGCCTGCGAGTAGGCCGTCGTCATCGCGTCGATGATCAGCTGTGTATGCACCGGATCCAAGGAACGCTGGTTGTACCCCGCTTCCCACTCCCCGATGTCGACGACTTGCGACAGGTTAACAGGTATCTCGCGCTTTGTGCGCACGCCGTCTTTCCATTCGAGGAAATACGTCACATCGACGTCGATCGGACCCGTCTGCTACACAGGGACGGACACGGGCTGAATCTGCGTCGAGGATGGGTGTTTGCGACTCGCAGCGCCCACATGCCCCTCCCCTCCCTTCCTTTTTCCCCCTGACGTCTGCGGGGCCTTTGTCTTCTGTTTTTTTGATGCAGCCGCCGTGTCTCCACGGGAATCTCCCCTTCTCTCTTGTGATGACTGTTGTTCACCCTCTTCTCCAGCGGACAGGATGCAAGCAGACCTCCCCCCCAACCCCATTGTGTGACCCCCGGCTGACATCGAGGGCCGCTCTTGGACCGGTGTTCTCATCTCAACACCCGGATTGCTCAGCACCCTACGGTCTCCCCCTCTAACCGGCGAACCCGACGTCCTCTCCTCTTCTTCCCCCTCGCTGTTGTCGAAGCGACCACGTTCCTCCCCACGGTGGAGTTGGAATGAAGCACCGAAACCCAAATCTCCTCCCTCGGACGGAGCACCGCTTGACTCGAACCCGATGCACATCTGCACAGGCTGCGACATCGCTAGGTCGCATGAGATCTTTTCCACCAAGTTGAAGAACTCCCTAGCGGAAACAAGACCTTCAGCCGCGAGTTTTGTGTAGAAAGCGGTCCTCAAGGCCCCTGCACCGAAGCCCTGGAACAGATCCCACGACAAGGCCGCCCCTTTGGAAGCAGCTACATTGTCGCCCTTCTTGTTGAGCCCGCTTTCGTTGTGTCTCTTCCCGGTGAGGGTAGACCCGTGCCTGCTTCCATGTCTGAGCCCAACGTTGTTCCTGAAGCTAGACCAGAGGCTGAGCCGCAACCTGCGTCCGGGCCTGTTCCCGCTGCTGCAAATGCTTTGCAGAGTGTCTTGAGCCTCGCCATGAGCCAGGAATCGAGCAGGACCACGGCTGGCGGCAGGAAGGGGCGCAAATGAAAGGCAGGCGGTGAAGAGGTGTCGAGTCCGCATGGTGGGGTAGTGATTGGCCTCAAGGCCAATACTCGCTCACGGACTGCGAAGTGACTGAGGCCACACCGTATCCTTTGGATATAGGCCTATATGTCATGTGGGGACACACACTTTCGATATAGGCCTTTATTGTATGTGTGGCAAGACCGTGCCACCGACCACGTCTTCCCTGCCCCTTCTATGCGTCCACACATCCTAAGCATATACCGAAGTCCGCCTGTATCCGCACTTCGTCAATGTCTTAGCCAGATCATTCTTTGACGTTGCCGGTCCCCCCTCATCTTGTGTTAAGAAATATGGCGCCCAACAATGTGCCGGCGGGAACTCCCCGAACGGACCCTTCCTCGTGTCAGGGCATCCTGTCGTGCAGCACACTTATTAGTCGACAAAAGTTCGCCGGTGTCCGGACTTCGCACAGGGGTTCTCCATTCGAACACTGTCGCTATTCTGCCCCTTACGTGCTGTCAACAAGGGCATGCGGAGAGTTGTTCTCTGTTTAGAACATTTCCTGGCGCTGTGCAGGCGATGACGTCCAGAGGACGTCTTCACCCTCCGCTCCACGGCAACGCTCCTCCGCTTGGAGACTGTTGTGTTTACTACACGCCACGAATTTTGTTTTTGTATGCTGCGTCTTGGCTAGTCCGTGGATCCGGTGCATACACAGCTGATCATCGACGCGATGACAACGGCCTACTCGTAGGCCTCGAAGACTTACGAGCTGCCCACACTGAAGCTGGCGCCGTTGGGGCTAGAGAAACCGAAGTCGGGGGTGCGTGCACAGCAAATGAAGCCCGAGGACTGGAAGGACGAGCTGGCGGACCAATACTACTACTACGCTGCTGCCGTCCAGCATAACGCGGCCGCCACCAGGACGCTGCTTGGCACAGACGTGGCGGTGAGGTACAACTTCGAGAGGTGGCCTGCGCGAATGATGTACTTCTCCGACGCGGACTTCGAAGGGTATTTTTTGGTCAGCGCCGAGGATAACAAGAAGGACCTGAAGGCGCCTCCCAGACAGCAGAAACTTTCGATGAAGGACATCCGGTGGTGCTGGAAGGAAAAGGGTTACCCCAGAGCTGTTATGGGGAACCCGAGCGGGAAACAGGCTCAGGTGGAKTYTTGGTGCCAGTTTTGTGAAGATGCTCTTCAAAAGACGCCGTACAATCATTTGTGTACACTCGCTGACGACAAGACCGAGCAAGGCATAAGGAAGCATATTGCTGCCCTTCGATCTTATTTCCAGGTTGCGATGGCCAGTGAGAGCGCGTGGAAAATGGGAATGGAATTTTTCGAGAAATGGGAGACAGGCAGACTGCTGGCACCCGAAGGGGCGAGGTGGATCGCGAAGAAGAAAAAGGTGAAGGGCGTGAAGGCCGGTGTGAGCCACATCGAAAATGAAAAGACCGGGCGAAAGGAGGTCGTCTACAACATCCCCGTCGATGCGCCTYAAAAGAAAGGAAAAAAAGAAAAGGAATCCGGSGATTGGTTYGTCCAAGTCAACGAGCCGGATCCGCACTGCTGGAAAAGCATGGAAGCCCTCACGGACAATGAGAAATGTCGGCTGTTGAAGAAGGTTCTCAACTGCGAGGTGGTGTGGGTGCAGACCAACTCCTCTGCGTTGGCAAAGCAAGGGAAGTTGGGGATGCAAGAGGCAGTGCATCTGGTGAAGTGCGACCACATCTTGGTGCGGTTATGGAACTACTACCAGTTCAAGTATGAGAATCGGCCCGACTCCGATTGGACGCGTTCCTATCCCTTCCTGCGAAAAAGAGAGAAGTTTTTTTCGCAGTTCAAAAGCGAGGGACTGGATGCAGCATTGTGGGACGGAAGCAGGAAACTCGTTGGAGACTCATCGTTGTTCAGAGACTGTCCCCCGTTCATGGGCTGCGAAGACGACAAGTTGATCAAGGCGGCGAAAAAACTGGTTCTCAACAAGAAGTTGTCCAACGACTGGAAGAACAAGGTCCTTTCCGTGCTGACCGGCACCAGGTCGAAGAGCATGCGCTCGTCGAAGGCATGGTGCATATTCAGGGGCAGGACTCAGGGGATGTGACATCCATCGTGCCCTTCGGCGTCGATCCTCTGGAGGCGCAGATGAAGGTCGTCGAGTTGGAGAAAGCGGTTGGGATCACGAAATGCCACACTGCCATTCTTGATTTGTGCGAGCCTGTGGATATCACACAGTGGACACAGCAAGCTTTCGAGAGTTTAAATGCCCTTCTACAACATTTGTTCCCTTCGCACTGGACGGTCGTTGCTTTCGTCCCCCGGGAGCACGACTAGTACTTCATGACCAGTCTGCGCCATCTGTTCGTTGTCAAGGCAATGGCAGGAAAGTGGGTGAGGAGGCCGCAGCAGAAGAAAAGCTTCGCGGTCGGCAACAACTTGTACTAAGTGGACGACCGCATGTACATCCTCTTCAAAGGTGACGACTTGCAGGAGAACACGTCTGTGGTTTACGACGCGAGGTTCGAGGCGGGTGATGCTGCTGCTCTGGGGGCACATGTCAAAGTCACACCGACGCACATCTCGGAGATGTCGTTTGGGCCTTGTGAATGGCCCCTGGTCATACCTGGCCGTGACCCCAAAGTTTTTAAGGACATGGAATGGAACCCCGCGCAGTTGGCCCATCCGCTGGAATTCGTGTGCAAAAAGGGGGAGGGTGTCATGTTTCTCGGGAAGGCGCACGCAGAAGTCGTGTGGGAGGCTTTGAAGGGCGGTCGCAACGTCATCTCGTTGGAGGGGAATTCGGAGTTGCTACAATACACGTTGGATTTCCTGAAAGGCGCGGTCAACTCGGGAGCCCACCACTGCGAGTTTATTTCGAGGACGGACAAACCGTGACACGCTTGGGAGCCGTCCACGGACATGTGGTTCAAGCTAAGCGAGAGGAAAAGGGACATGGTATACGAGGTCCTCTTCCAAGAGACGTGGCCCAGGAGGGACAGCGACCCTGAGTATATTCGATGCAGGGAGCACATGTTGGCGTTGCTGGACAACTACCATGGCGCCTCGCGTTTGAATGCGAAGAACTTCCTGGACCGGCTGGAGTGTTTGAACTTTGTCGAGTCGGAGCAAGAACTCAGGGTCGCGAGTTACAATGCATTGATTGCCACGGACGAAGAGGCAACGACCGGAGTCGTTTTCGACACGAATGTTCCGAAGGAGGATAGCGGCAACGAGGAAATCCCCCTGAATTACCTCCCTACTCCTGTTCTTCCACCCCCGGGCTCCTCGACGGCAGGTGCATCGTCAAGCCAGGCCACTCCAGCGACGCCCAATCACAGGTCCACCCCCGGCAAGACCCCCAGCAAGCTGTTGGCGGAACTCACACCCTGTACTGTTGCCCCGCCTCGCTTGCGTCCAGGGAGTGCAGTCCCGCCGGAACATCCTTCTTGGAAGGATGAGTCCATTCACTTTGAAGGGCACGACCACACTCGTTCCACTGAAGCAGACTGGGGTCACGACATGATTTGGCACCCGGGATCGATCCAGCCTGCAATCCGCGAAGGGGAGTGGATAATGGCCGTCGTGGACTCGGCCGGGCAGTGGGAGCCATGATCGCGCCTTCCCAAGTCCCAGTACTTGCAACTCGCAAGCAGTGGTGTGGCGTATAAAGTGGCTTTAGAGAACCCCCGTTTCCAGGCCACCGACCCAGCCGTCGTTCAACACGCTGAACGTTTGTTTCTGGAGCTTCAAGACAAGGGGTGGTTGGAACTCTCGGACGAGTTTTACGACTTCGATACGAGCCCTTTGAAGGGAAGCGTGGACTGGAAGGTCCCCCCTGCGACGGGGTCGCAGGGTAGTGCGGGAGGGGGACCTCCAGGCCCTCCGCGCGGGGGAGGGGGTGGGGGACGCGGCAAGGGGACAGGAGAGGGCGCCGAGTCAGGGGGATTGGTTGGCACTCACAACCAAGGCAGAACATTGGAAAGCGGCATCCGGCTTGGGTTGTTGAACGTTGCAGACAAGACGACCGTCGGGGCCAGCAAATCGGCTAAGTTCGCCGACATCCGAACTTCTCAGAACATGGAGCCGCCGCCTTTGGACGCTGCGAAGTCCGTCGGCGGCCGCACTGCATCCACCACACATTGGTCGGCCCTCCCCTCGACGACTGATTTTGCCGCTTTCGTTGGCATCGGGAGAGGCTCGAGTGTGGGTGTTCCGATCACCGGCGTCAAGTACAAATCCGCCGCTATCCGGACAAAGCCTCATGAGGAGCACGATGGGGAGCCCGTCCTGCGCAGCGCTACAGGAGCAGAAATGTCGGAAACGGGTGCCAAAACGAAGTCCGCCAGAATCCGCACTTCGGTTTCATCCGGTGCAACGTCCGACGACTTTTCTACGCAGCAGGAGACTGCGTCGGCCGTCGAAGACGGGCAGCCTGCTGAGTTCAATGCACGGTTGGATAGCGGGGCGCCGTCTTTCCTCTGCAATTTGAACTCCGCCGGTATCCGAACTTGCTGGGGAACAGGCCGGCAGTCAGAGGTCGTCGGGCGGGCGGGAGATGAGACGTGTGCAGGGACAAAAGACTTGTTGACGGGAGTCAACGCGGGGCCGGTGGGAGGAGCTAATATGCGCGAGAGGGATGGGGGGGAGGAATGGGTACAAGTGGAGGACGGCCAAGAAGAAAATGAATGGGAAGAAGGTGGGGAAGGAGCGGAAGGGGAGGACGAACGGCCGGAGGGTGGAGAAGATGCTGGTTGCGGTGAGTCGTCTGATTCATTCGGACACTTGGAGGTGATGTCGACGACGAAGCGATGACGATGGAAATGGAGACTCAGGTGGCCATTGGCCATTTCGCAGACCCGGATGCCTGTGACGTGCACCCGCTGGCACCGGCATTGCATCTCCGGGACGTGTGCGACGAGGTCGCCATGGCAGTGGGCTAGACGAAAACGAATCGTCGAATGGACGTCAACGACGTCACTGATTGCAAACTCCGCAAACAACAGGCCATATCAACTCCGTCCCCGCCTACAAAAACCGTCGGGCACGTTGACACCGATCATTCCTTGGGCGCCGACTTGGAGGCCCCGTCGCCCTGCTGTCCGACACTAGCAGACACCTTCCCTGGCGCAGCGGGTGGCAGGGTTGCCGGCTGCCAGCATCTGACGTCCCCGAAAAAAAGCAGGGTGGCCACTCAGCCTCTCGCGGTGCTTGCCTTATCCGCGCCCCGGTCGCCGATGAAGGAACGGAGGGAGAAACCAGCTGGTAAGCGTTAATGATCTTCACCACGTCTGCACGTTTACGTCTCTAGAGTGCCAACGATGTCAGTCAGCCATCCTGTCGTTGACGCGAGGACAAGTTCCGCCTTCCCATGGACGGTAGCGAAGACGGAGGTCTGTGCGGCCACAGAAGAGGATTATCAACACTGGCGCAGTTCTCGCTGCGCCAAAATTCGAGCCCTGAGGGGCACATACAGATAGACCGGTGTTGGCCTCGACACAGCAAGTGCGGATATCGGCGGACTACAACATTCGGTCCTTTCGGTACGACGCACCTGCCTTGTCCGCGTTGTCTGGAGTGTGCTGTTCTTTCGTGGGCAGGACAGGTCGTTGTAGTCCGCCGATATCCGCACCACTATTATCAACGACATGAGGAGAGCTGGCACATGGTTAAGGATCGATTCCGACGGACTTTCATCCGCGACCGGCACACAGAGACCGACGTCGTCACCCTTCCGCAATACAAGTGCGGATACCGGCGGACTTAACAAACCCTGCTGAGAAGATAAAACAACCCTTCTATCTGCTGGTTGTTTAAGTCTGCCGGTTTCCGCGCTTCTATTGTGGGTGCGTGATGTGCTTACTCTCTGATACTCCGCGGGCATCCGCACATGCACAAGTGTCGGCTTTCCGTCTCCCGCCGACACTGGTCGTGACGACACCGGCGGTGTACAAAAAACAGACCTTCCAAGGGTCCGATCTTTTTAATGCGCCGGTGTCCTCACTTCCAATGTCGGGGCCGAATGTGTCCGGTCGGTCTCTGCGCGCTGTGGCTTCTAGTCCGCCGGAATCCGGACTTCATCGCTTTTGTGCCTGTTTGGCCTGATGTTTTCTTGCTTCGCGTTGTGCAGGGGTCTCAGGCTCGACTGCGCTCCTCGTCTTCGTGTCCAAAGGCTAACATGCTCCTCGCTGAACTGGACCACGTGATGACACTCCACTGGTTGGAGAGACCATCATCTGCATGGCTATGTCAATATTGTACTTTTCAACTTTCATCGAATTGTATATTTATTTCGGGTTCTGTCTTTCTTTTGTTTTACAGGGGTAGGGTCGACTCGAAAATGGAGGTCCTCCATTTTCTCGAAATACCCAGCACGAATGTTGCAGAAAGTCCCCGGGTTCAAGACAAGACACAAGAATATGTTAAAGGCATCAGGGGTTGATGTCGAGACTGGGAGAAAGACCATGTCGTGGCCATTGATGAATGTATTTCCCTTCTGCCTCCGGAGAAGGGGACGTATCCGCGATCTGTAACTAGGGGTCAGGTCATTTATGAAAAATACTTAGCAGAGCATCGCGTGATGAGGGAAAATCTTTAGAACACCATTTCTCACAACCCAGTGTGTGCATTGGTCGATGATGTGCAGTTCGCGCCAGAGCACGTGGAGCCTGCGGGGGGATTTTCGGTAACGCGATTGCGCCTCGAGTCTTGACGGTTATGGGTGACATATCCTGAGGTTTGGTGCCACCTCATCATGTTCTATCTACTTTTGGTGATGGTCAAGTGAAAATCACAGCTAAAGATCTGCTCACCGTCTTGCTTGTCGATGGGAAGCTCAACGATGAGGTGGTGAATTTCTACATGGCGCTTTTGGGGTCGACTGCATGCATGATACGTCAAACATCATCAGGCCTTCGAGTCTTCAGCTTCAGTTCTTTCTTCTTCAGTAAGTTGCAACATCATGGACACGGTGGGGTGGAAAGATGGGCTTCACTTCGATATGATCTTCGTTCCGGTGCATAAAGACAATGATCACTGGATCCTCCTTTCCATCAATTTGAGGGACAATGTCTTCGAGATTTTYGACTCCTATCCTCGCGTTATAGCAGATTCGCGTTCCTACCTTAGTGTTTTCAAGTTGATTGTACAGTAYTYARAACGTCATACCTCACATGGCCGGTCGCCTAGGAGTTGGGAGTCTATGGCAGGGAACGTTGTTGTGGAAGGAGTTACGAGACAAGTTGACGGAGCTAGTTGTGAGGTGTTCATGTTGACGTTTGCAACGCTGTTGCAATGCGGTGATCGACCACCTTTCGGGTTTTCTTTTGAAGATATACCTGTAATTAGACGACAATTGGCAACATGTCTTTTGGAACACCATTGTCTTTGATTGATTTTCATGACTTCTGTACAATCTTTTGACTATATTTCATTCACTGGTGATTGTTTTTGCTTAGACATGACATTACTCCACTGCCTTTCTCAGTGCAACTTCGTTCTCTTTTATTCGCTCAATTTCGAGTTCATCTTAGGGTGGTCGTTGTCTGTATGGTGGCATTTGTAGACTTTGTCATCTGCATCTTTTCTCGTGCGGTGGGACAAATTCTTGTTGCGTTCTTTTCTCCGAATCTCACATATAAGAACCTAGAGTGTGCATTACAATTGAAATCATATGATATCCGAATTTCTTGTGCGGTATAATAAATTGGTGTGCCCATGCATAACAACTCCCGATAAGTGCGTCAATGTGCAGTTCATTACGCGACCATCACTTGCTTTGTGATTGCTTGTACTGCATTTAACAAATGACTTCGTGTTCATGTCTGGGACTTCTGTGAATGGCCTGCTCAAGTTCAGATGTTGCTTGCCAATATAATTAACCCCCTTCTTTGTATGCATTTCATCACATAGCGAAACAAGCCCAGATATTATCAAACATACATTGCATCACTTGAATAAAGTGCAATAGCGATGACATTCGGAAATGTATTATCCACCATGAGTTCGATTAGGACACCACGCTCATCAAATTTCTTAAGTATAACAAGTATGGATCTCAACACACTTCCGCATGTTGGCTAAGTGTCTGGGCGTGCTTGTCGCTATTCTTAGCCTTTTAAAGTATAACAAGTATGGATCTCAGCACACTTCCGCATGTTCGCCAAGTGCCTGGTCGTGCTTGTCGCTATACTAAGCCTTCTAAAGAACACGAATCTCACGGAATCCATATAACCGACTCACCGAGAGGATAGACATACCTTGTTACTGAAAGATAACCGAAGCAAGTTTGTCCAACAAGGAGACAATCAAGGCGCTTCATAAAAGTGTTATCCAACATAGATCCGGTTGTAACGCCTTGCTCATTAAATTTTTTTAGTATAAGAAGTATGGATCTCAACACACTTCTGCATGCGGGCCAATTGCGTGGGCATGCTAGTCGCTATACTAAGCATTGTAAAGAAAACGGAATCTCACCAAACATCCATATGAGTATTAGATGTTTCGGCCAAGAGGATGGACATGCCTACGTTACTTCGGGATAGTGGAAGCGAGCTTGTCCAAGAAGGATACAATAAAGCCACCTTGCTCATCACAATCCTCAAGAAGTACGGATTTCAGCACACTTGTCGAACTTCTCGGACAAGAACACAATCAACGGGCCTTGGTCCTCACAATTTTAAACAAGTATGGATCTCAGCACGCTTCCGCATATGGGCCGAGTGGATGGGCATGCCTACATTGCTTAGGCTGTAGCCAAAACTGATTCGTTCGAAAGAGGACACAATATAATGTCCTATTTTAACGAATAACATGTCTGGTGGTTTAAGGGTAATAGACCGGAACGGTACTATATATTTTGTCTGACTCATCATCTATTTATTAAGAGTCACGGCTTTGTACCTCACCGCCAGATTATGACGCACTCTCTGCCAGGGGCCTAGTCCAACTTACACGAACCCTTGATTTCTAACTGTACATTACCAAGATCAACGACCAAAAATGCAGGATCCGGGCTAGTGGGCCTTGGCCCCGGGAGATTGCATCATTGTGTGGAGAGTGCCTACATCCCCCACACCACAGTTTGATCACGAACGGTACCAAGGTCTTTCTACCTCTCTCCTTCTCCCTTCTTTTTTTCGCCCGCTGCTTATCTCACACATGCACGTAAGCTCCCCAGTCTACACATTGTCAGCTATAAATATAAATGTCAAAAAAAAAAACGTAGTTACCAATCTCTTTCTCTTCTCACTCAAATAACCAACTCGGGTTGGGTAGCTGAAGCTGTTGGTACTTAAGTGTTGAATAGGCTCGATTTGCTGAGCACGGTCGGGCAAAAGGGCAACCTGATAGGTTTAATGGTTGGTAGGTCCAATGGGTTCCACGTGCTGA
>BFEA01001124.1:56860-66873 GCA_003427395.1 Chara braunii
AATGATAGCCCCACCACTTCCAGATGCGGTCTGAAAGTGGGCAGGTGCCCCATAGGTGTGAAGCGTCCTCCGGAGCACGGTGGCATCTCGCACAGCCTATGTCGCCTCGAATAAACAGGGAGACCGCGTCCAGCGGGGCCGAGTGGACCGTCAGCCACAGTACTGAGGCACATTTTGTGCTCGCAAGTCTTCTGCAGAGTTTCCACATTTCTTTGTAGTATCTGACAGATAAGGCCGATCCCGTACTCGCATATGAGTGCGCCTCCTGTATCTTAGCAATTGAACTCCATGTCAATCTCTGCAGTGTCATACCCAGTCTAGAGTTGTACCTGAGTAGGTCTGGTTTACCCCGCATTCTGGTCGAACCATACAGTTCTGGGTCCAGCTTCAGCTCTCGGATCGGCATACCATTCATGAGGAGTACCGGTTGTGTTATCCCGCCTGCTGAGAACTGCATGGAGACTCTCACTTCCTCCAGTGAGCATGATCCACTCCACTCCCGTTCCTCTTTGAAAGTCAAGATACTAGCTTGGTGTATTTCACTGGTTTGTCTCTCCCACACTTCCATTTTATCTGGGCTGGTTAGTCTCAACACCTGTGTGTCCCTACCAATGCTGAGAACCGGGCGGTACCATCGACCAGTTACCGGTTGTTCCATCTAAAGGTGTATCCAGTCGTCGGGGATAGCCTGAATCAGCTCCTCCCACCTTACCTCAATGTACCACAGTCTCCGCAACTTTCTTCTGAGTTCCGCGACACTCGTCCATTCCATCCGCAGCTCATCCCATAAGTTGTCGACGCGGAGCACTCCTCTTTCCACCCATGCTCTCCCAAAATTCCCCCGTCCTGCGATCATGAAGGATGACCCATCTGCTTTCTTTATCCACCGATTCTCGAAAAGGGGCTGCCTTAATACTTCGTCCCATGTTCGCGAGTCTCTCAAAGGCTCTGGAGCAAGTGTTCTCCAGGCTTTCAGCACCCCTTGCCTGAAAGGAGATTTTGGTCTCCTTCGCCCGGTTGTCTTTTTGTCGTTTTGTGGCCATTTCCATTTGTGGCAATGTCGTCCAATCCAAAGGAGGTCGAAAGGGGGAATTTCGGGGTCGGGAAATGCAAAAGGGAAGGGTGCGGTCAGTGGGAAGTCTAAGACCAGTAGCGGGTCAGGACCGGGCGACCTATTGTAGGATAAGCAGGTCATCGGTGTGTTGTCCCGGTCGACGACCGGTGCTTCCTATTTGGGAGGAAGGGTGGACGAATTACAGGGGGCAAGTTCCGCTAGCAGCGTAGAGCTATCTCAACGCCTGAATTTGAACGCTTCTGCGGACATGTACGGACATGGTGTTTCCTAAACTCAGGCGTTGAGAAAAAGAAAGAAATTAAAAAAAAAAAAAAAACGAACGGCGTTCCGCTAGCAGCGTTGAGCTATCTCAATGCCTGAATCTGGACGCTTCTGCGTACATGTGCAGACGTGGTGTTTCCTGAATTCAGACGTTGAGAAAAAGAAAGAAAATTCGAAAAAAAAAAAACGAGTTGCGCGGAAGACGTTCCTGTCGTGAAACGTGCTTGGCATGGGCGCTTCGTTTTGCGGGCGGTGAGCTAGCTCAGCGCCTGAATCTGGACGCTTCTGCGGAGATGTGCAGACATGGCGTTGAGAAAAAGGAAAAAAATTTGAAGAAAAAAAACGGGAGGCGCGGAAGACGTCTCTATCGTGAATCGTTAATGTAGTGGTTGGGGTGGGCGGTTTCTTTTGCGTGGAGCGGTTACTGTTACGGTTGGGGAAGAGGGTCAAATGTGTCGACCTTCGTGAAGTGTCGAGGGGGCGGGGGGGTGGTCGGGCAATGGAGGGGAAGGCATCACATGATTTCATTCATTCATTGAGATGAGAATGGGGGGCGTGGAGGGGGGCGTGGAGCGGGAGCTGTCCGTGGGAGTGCGGTCGTGTGGCAAGCAGGGCGATGTGTGGGGGGAGGAGATGCAGCCGGCTGCAGGCGCCGGCATGACAAGGGTGTCCGAATGCATGGGCAGGAGGTGTAGGGCCTATCGGTGGAAGAGGGAAGGCATTGCATGCATGTGAGGGAAGGCATTGCATGTATGTGAGGGAAGGCATTKCATGCATGTGAGGGAAGGCATTACATGCATGTGAGGGAAGGCATCGCATGCATGTGCAGACTGCAGCCGCTGACATAACAATGGCGGGCATGGAGGGAAAGTCGTCGGTGGGAGGGACGGCGGATCGGCTTCAGTCGGCGGTCATCAGCGCCTTTTCTTGTGTTACATATAAGGAGAGGCTCCTACCATTGAAGATGCGGAAGCAGTTTGTGAGTCGCGTTATCAGAGGAGAGAGGAACGGGCTGGCAAAAGGTTGAGAGGGCGAAGGGTAGGCTCCTACTGTTGAAGGTGCGTTGTGAGAGGAGACAGGAAGGGGCTGCCAAAAGGTTATGAGGACGAAGGATGTGGAGATTCCGTGGACGGTGTCGAAGCGGAGCCTGCGGAGGGGACCGAGAAAGTGGCAAAAACTTTTGTGAGAGTATAGTTGAGTGACTCCTGGCAACTCTAGAAAAGGATTTGCACGATGGATTTCTACGGTGGGTGGAGCGGTGCCCCCGGTATTCCCTTGGCTGCGCTACTGCGCCTGGCGCGGTCTATCAGTGTGTGAAGGAACCGCGCGGATACCCGAGTGCGAGGACAGAGGACAACGCAATCTAGTGGCATGTGCAGTAACCCGCACTCTGCAGAGGCCGGGCTGTGTGACCACGCACTGCCCGGCCCAGCCCAGCATCTGGCCAGTGAGACCCAGCGCTGGACTGGGGAAATTCAAAGGTCAAAGTCAACTGTCGGGTCGTAGGTACCGTACCCAAGTCCACGAACAGATACATACATGTGTTGTATGCAGGTACCGGGCCAAGACATCGAACCAAGGCAGAAACAGTTGTAGACCGATCCAGGCCGTCGCCGCATCAAGATCTTGACGGCACAGGACCACTGCAGCGGGGTATTGACCCCGAGTCAACACTACTTAAAGTTGACTCCTGGCTTTGACATCATTCATTCTGTCGCGAGTCAAGGCTGACTCTACTTTTACGCGACGCTGGCTTGTGAGGTGTTGGCTAATTGCTAGCTGGACGCTGGCGTTCTTCAGCGGCGACACGCTGCTTGCTTGCTGGCATGGGGACTGGCTTGCTCTTGTTTACAAGGTGCTGACGTGGCAGCGCCACGTGTCGTTATTGACGTGGTTGCTGCCACGTAGTGTGTTGGTGACGTGGCAATACCACGTGTTCATTCGCTGTTCAGGCTATCGTCGTCTGGAAGGAGGTCAGGGAATGTGGGGTTGAGATGACACGTACCTGCTTATTGAGATGACATTGCTGCTCCGTTGATGAAGAGAATGCTGATGTGCCACGTGGCACCTTGAGGAACTMAGATCTGTATCTGGATTGACGCTGCTGGAGAGGGGGCGACTCTGATTGGCCCGAAGGAGAAGTGGGCAACTTCTCTTCTGAGTCTTGTTTTCCCCTCTCTCTCGCTCTCTCGTCTATGTATGTATATACTCGGATAGTGGAACAAATCTGTTCGACATTATTCATCAACAAGACTGGATTACTCGAGTTGCTTTGTCATTGAGCCATTGGACTATTGCTGCACGAGCGCTGATGCTCGTGCGTTGCCGCGAACAGTATCCGGATGTTCAATGATTGTTATCTCGCTTGGGTTCATTGCAGTTTGGAATCGGAGCAGTTCTTTCGTATCGCCGCGAGAAGGTGCACCGCGTGCGCACGTGCGCGCGCTACCGTGGCGATATACGACGACGATTTTGACGACCACCGTGCATAAGCACGATCACGAGGAGGATCATCACGATCACGAAGGTGATCACGACCTTGATCATCACGACGTCGATCGCGACCACGATCACGAAGAACGTGATCAAGTGGATGATCGTCACGAACACGACCACAATCACGAACGTGATAACAGAAGACACGATCACGAACGTGATCTTGACGCTGAAGAAGAACATCGTGACGAAGTATCACGACCACGATCAAGATCACGAATGTGATCACGATCTTGACGAAGATCATCACAACGACAATCAAGATCACGAATGTGATCACGACCTTGACGAAGATCATCACGACGACGAAGAGCATATGACGACGAAGTTCCATCGGGCCGCGCTTGAGTTGATTGTCGCGCGTGCTCGATCACGACCCGGATGCGCGCTGATGACGTGGCGGGAAAAATAGTGGGGGAAAGAGAATGCTGAAACGCGATCTCAACGCGTTCGTTTCGAGAAGAAGCACTCTCCTCCCTTGAAGACTGCGCGCGCCGGTGAGAAGAAGATGATGATGACGATGCTTTGAAGACAAAGACGATCTTGCTGACGTAGCAGAGTTGTATCACATTGGGGAGACCTTGAGCACGAACCTTGAGTGCTGACGTGGCAGGGGGGATACTGACTTGTTGTTGTTTCCCTTTTGACGCGGCTTGATTGAAGTCGTATCTGGGGGCCAGATTGGCTGACGTGGCACCCCCSCCTCTTGATTGATTGATCACTTGATGCTGACGTGGCAAGTGTTGTGTGCTTGCTGAGTTGGCATTACCGGGGTGTCACGTGATTGACACGTGTGTGCTTGGGTGAAAGAGCATCCCGCTGACAGTAGCGGTACAGTTGATTGGACAGCTGTAGTGCCAGCTGTCGTGTTGGGGTGCCTATTGCTTTGGTTGGACAGCTGTAGTGCCAGCTGTCGTGTTGGGGATTATTGATGCTGACATATTGATTGTTGTTGATGTTGGCTTGTTTTCGCTGTGTCGTTTGTTTGTCCCGTGCTGGCATACTCACCTGTGTTGTATCTGGTCGCTTTGTCTGGATCGGTATCTGCAAAAGCACGTCATCACATTGAGTTAGATAAATAAGAACGGCGAAGAAAAATAAAAGAAAAATAATTGAAAATATAATCCACAGTTATTTTGCTGTCATTACTCTTGCTGTAATCTGCTGTGTGGAATCTGTGAGGCCTCGTAATTAATTATTGTTTATTTTTTGTTTATTGTGCGGTAAATTCTCCACACCGAAATATCTCAAGAAGAGACTGTTCAAACCCCAGTTGAGGGCCACAGTGTTGAGGAGCTCCCTAACCCTCGTACCAGGGCTCAGGTTGAGCAGAGACGACAACTGTTGTCAGGACGACTCTACCTTTTGGCCACTGAACTGCACGACGCCGGTGCAGAGCTTGAGTCACATGTGACGGCCCAGTTTGATCTGCGGAAAGCCCAGGCAGACCTGGATGCAGCTCAGACTGACACCGACCTATTGAAGATACAGGAGTTCATTATCCAGTGCCGTAAAGCACTGGATGTGCACATCTGTCAGCAGTTTGAAGACACAGCAAATGGCAGAAATGCCAAAACTGATGTGGTGGTCACGAAACCGACAATTGATGAGAACATCTGACAATTGGAAGAAGCTCTTGAAAAAGAGAAAATGCGCAAGGCAGAAATGCTAAAGAAGAAAGAACAAGATGAACAGCAAGCAAAACGAGAACAAGAAGTCAGACAGCATGTGGTAACTGTGTCAGGGGAAGAACAGGTTKTGGCAYTGAACCAMCTGGTTGAGTACCTYGCTCACTTGGAGACAAKGCTCGACCATTTTGAAGCAAAGTTGGAAGAATTGACCGTAGGATTRAAGAATGTGACTAACTTGGTCAAAGGAAAGGAAAAAGAGGTTCGGAAGGAACAACCTGTGAAGAAACTAATGGGTGATGCTATGAAAGATCTCAGGGTCAAAGTAAAGAAGGGGGAACCATCTGGGCCTCTTGCACCGACGCCACCATCATCCAGTTCTCACCCATCAGGAGGAAAGAAAGATAAAGAAGAGAAATCTGAGAAGCCAAAGAAGAAGGAAAAGGTAAAGATGAAATTGCCTTTCACCATCAGTAATAAGAAGGATGAAAACTTATTACTGTGGATTGCAGAAATACAGACCTACGTCGGGACGACCCCCGTAGAAGAAGAATCACAGGTCGTCTTCTCCACGTCGTGTCTTGGAGGGGAGGCCAAAGAGTGGGTCCTGGCCGAAGCTAATGCAGCCGGATTCGATAATATTGGTAAGTGGGCCAGTACGATGACCCTGAAACAGTTCCTGGACAAGATCCGAGAACGTTTTCTTGACAAGACAATGGCCGATAAGGCCTTCGATCAGCTCACTACCATAGGTCAGAAAAATTGGACGTCTGCGGAGGCGTTGTCCCGTGAGGTCGATCGATTGCTGCAAGTACCGGGCTTAAATCTGCAGGATGATCAGGTTTTGTATATTTATGCCCGGGCCTTACCTGAACCTATAAGAGGTCAGTTAGTGGCCGAGTCAAAGTCAGGTAAGTACAAGTATCGGCAGTTTCGTGATTTGAATCTCCAGAGAGAGCAAATGACTTCTCAAGTTAAACAGTCATATGCATCTGTGGTGAAATCTGGTGGTGCAGCTGCAGGTGCGAGATACGGTAAGCGAGTCCTTTGGCGCCAAAAGCCTCAGGACCACATGCTTGTCGTCTTTGACGACGACACTGTGGAGAAGCTACCAATAGAAGAAGGAGTTCCCAGCAGCAGTGAGTATGGAAAGGGGGACGTCACTGCTGCCGTGGTCAACAAAGGAGGACCACGAGGTCCGTATCGAGGGAGGAAACCATGCTCGTTTCTTGCGCATCCAGGCATCGCGACATTCAAGCCGTGGGAAAAGATGGAAATTGACCAAAAGACCTGGCAGAAGAGAATGGACAATGCGCAATGTTTGAAGTGTGGAAAGGAGGGACACATCATTGCATGATGTCCACTCATCCGACACCCAAAAGCGAGCCGCCAGTAGGAGTTGCATCTGTTCCTACTGAGTTGAAGAAGTCAGACGATGAGAAAGGTAAGGCGTATACTAACCCTTTCACTTCTTCGACTCGCGTGGCAGAGGATGGTTGTTCTCCGGCCCATCATCCAGATCACCCTGAACCTGTCTTATGTTCTGTCTCTCTGGATTACTCCTTTGATGAGCTTGGTAATGAGTTGCTAGCACTACGAAGCTCATGGGCAAAGAAAGCAAAGTCTAAGGGTGAACTATTACTCGCAAATGTAGAGATCGCACACGAACGGACGGGTGCACTTTTAGACTCAGGATCTACACGATTCTACGTTTCTGAGAGAGCTATTCGCAAGCTTCATCTTGGAATGAAGGTAAAATGTTTAGCATGACCTATCACGTCTATTCTTGCTGATAAAAGCACGATCACTGTCTCTCATTATGTCAATCGTGTGAAATGTAAGTTCAGGACTAAAACTGGAAAGTAGATTGTGCACGAAATCTCCTTCCTAATTGAGAAGAACTTGCCTTTTGATATGATTCTGAGAATGGATTGGCACGAGGAAACCAACCCAGAAATCAAGTTCAAGGAAAAGGAAGTATGCTTGAAAAACGCACAATCTCAACTCGAGACCATCAAACTGTATCACAAGTGTGGATCTGACTCGACTCTGTCTTTCTGTTGTATGAGCTATCCAGCTTTTCGATCGATGGTCAGGAAGAAGCAATTGGATCAGGAGGTAATGATGGTGTTGGTAAAGGAAGTTGGTGAGTCTTCGACACCTTATCCTTCATCGATACAAAAACTCTTAGATGAGTATAAAGATCTATCTCAGGAACCTACAGGGATCACTCAGCGTGCTATCAAGCACACTATCGAGATCATTCCTGGAAGTAAGACTCCCAAGGGCCCTATCCATCGAATGTCGCATAGGGAACTTGAGGAATTGCGCAAGCAACTTCAGGAATTAACTGATAAAGGATGGATTCGCCCTAGTTCTTCACCTTATGGAGCATGTGTATTATTTGTGCCCAAAAAGGAAGGTGAGTTGCGTCTATGCATTGACTATAGAGGGTTGAACTCCGTTACTGTGAAAAACGCTGAACCCTTACCACGAATTGACGACTTGTTGGATCAGGATGCAAGTACTTCAGCAAGACTGATCTGAAGTCGGGATACCACCAAATCGAGGTGGCAACACAAGACTGCTTTTCGAACCAGGTATGGACACTACGAGTTTGTGGTCATGCCCTTCGGATTGACGAATGTCCCTGCGACCTTCCAAAGGTCTATGAACGAATTGTTTCGAAAGTGTTTGGATCAGTTTGTAATTGTGTATCTCGATGACATCCTAGTCTATAGCAAAACGTTGGAGGATCACGAGAAACATTTGCGTCTCGTCTTGGGTAAGCTATGCGAAGGGAATTTCAAACTTAACCCAAAGAAGTCTGAGTTTGCAAAACCTGAAGTGCTCTACTTAGGGCATATAGTCAATGAAGAAGGACTCAGACCGGAAGCGAAGAAAATTTTAGCGATTAGACATTGGCCACAACCAAAGTCCAGCACTGAGTTGAGGTCCTTCCTTGGATTAGCCAGTTACTATAGAAAGTTTGTTAGGAACTTCTCCTTAGTTGCTGCTCCCATGAGAAGACTCTTGAAGAAAGGAACCGTATGGTTGTGGGACAAGGACTGTGAGTCATCAATGAAGAAGTTAAAATATGCACTGACTCACTATCCTGTTCTGAAAATCGCTGATCCATCTCTTCCGTTTATTGTGACCACTGACCCAAGTCAGTATGGAATTGGCGCAGTCCTACAGCAGGACGATGGTAAGGGTTACCGACCTATTGAGTTCATGTCTGCCAGACTTCCTACTCAGAAGGTCGTCGACTCCACTTACGAAAGAAAATTGTATGCGCTTGTCTATGCACTGAAATCCTGGAAACACTATTTGTTAGGGAGACACTTCACTGTCTACTCAGATCACTCGACACTGAAGTGGATAAAGACTCAACCAAGACTCCTTGACAAACTAGTACGATGGTCTGCTTTCCTCGACACCTTTGACTTTGAGTTAAAGACAATCAAAGGTAAGTCTAACGCTGTGGCAGATGCATTGTCTAGGAGAAGTGATTTCTTTGGAACCATTGTCTCCTACTTGGATATAGGAAATGATGTGCAGGAACAAATTCGACAAGGCTATGCTAATGATCCTATCTGGAAACCCATTATTGACCTTGTCACTAAGGATCCTGCCCTGTTACCCAAGTATAAGATGACAAATGGATTGCTTTTCTTGATAGACGAAACTAAACAACGGTTGTGTATTCCTCACAAAGAAGAGATTAAAAGTCTGCTGATTTGGGAATGTCGTGACTTTGCAGGACATTTTGGTTTCAACAAAACTTATGCAGAAGTAAGAGAACGCTTCGATTGGAAAGGACTAAAGGAACATGTACTAACATATGTGCGTACTTGTCTGGTATGTCAGAGAAACAAACCACCACATGAGAACCCTCTGGGTCTACTAAGGCCACTACCGATTCCCAGCGAACCTGGTGAGTCAATCTCCATAGACTTCATGAGTCTCGTCAAGAGTCGAAATGGCAACAGTCAAGTGATGGTTGTAGTTGATCGTTTCTCTAAGTATGCAATGTTTATTCCTTTGCTTGCTGAAGAGAAAACTGAGCTTGTGATCCAGAAGTTTTAGATGCGATGGGTAACTGAGTATGGATTCCAATTGTTTATCGTATCTGACAGGGATGTGAGGTTCACAAGTATGCCATGACAAAAGCTGATGGAGGCATACGACACTCGTTTGACCATGTCGTCAGGACGCCATCCTGAAACGAATGGGCAAAGCGAGCAAATGAACCGCTTGTGCCAACAGCTCTTGCGCATGTATGTCAGGCCCGATCGGATTGATTGGGACGAGAACTTACCAAAAATAGCTAGTGCATACAACAGCAGCGTCCACACTGCAACCGGATGCACTCCTAATGCACTACATAAAGGATGAAAGTCGCGACGTCCCATTGATGTATTAACCAGGGACCAATTTTTACGGCTACCGCCAGGCACCCGTGAATATGCAGTTCTGTTCCAAGAAGACATCCAGAAAGTTAAGGAGAATCTAAAGAAAGCACAAGAACAGATGATTAACCAGGCCAACAA
>BFEA01001125.1:16674-31982 GCA_003427395.1 Chara braunii
AAAAAAAAAAAAAAAAAAAAAAAAAATTAGTGAGTCCGCGAGCACGTTTTCGACACCGCCACCTTTGGCGATTTTTCATTTTTTTATGGAAGAGCTAAATGCCCTGAAAATTTACATATGTCCACTTCACGTAATAAAAAACACACTAAAAAATTTTCAAAAAATAACAAAATCGTTTACATCCCGAACTAAAGTGAAAACAAAAAGTAAAAAGTGAAAAAAAACGTGGCCAAGCATGTTTGACACCGCCATCTTTGGCGATTTGTAATTCTTATTTGGCTGAGCCAAATGACTTGAAATTTTGTAGGCAGTTACCTCACGTCATAGAGAACTCACAAAAAAACATTCAGAAAAAAAAAATATTTTTAGATCCCGAAATAATTTTTGGCGGGGGCCAAACGTCGTCGGGTTCGGACCCCACACGGGACCCCGAACGCCCGTATGTACGGAGATCTGCCCGGGGACCTCCGTACGTACGGGCTGGTAACCCTGTATACATATATATATATAACAGGGTTGTCGGCGTTCGGGACGGGCTGAATGCCCAAACGTACGGGACCCCTTCGGAAGGCGTTCGGCCGTTCTGGCCGAACGCGAACCAAAAAAAAAAAAAAAAAAAAACGTTTTCCAAAAATTCCAAAAACAAAATATGTTATGGAGAAAAATAAACTAAACAACATTTGTCTGGGCACTGTATCCAAATTCTTTACCAAATTTGAATTAACAATCAAATACAGAAAATAAACACTATGATAAAATTTTATAAAAATAAAAAAAAATAAAAGGAGAATTACAATGAGTGAGTGTGCCAGCACCTTTTCGACACCGCCATCTTTGCCAATTTTTAATTTTTTTTGGCATTGACAAATGCCCTGAAAATTTACAGATATATAGTTTACATAATCAATAACTCATTACAAAATGCTCAACAAATAATAAAATTTTTTAGGCCCCGACATAAAGTGAAAATAAAAAGTTAAAAGTGAAAAAAAACAAAATAGTAAGTGGGCGAGCATGTTTTGACACCCCCATCTTTTACAATTTTTAATGTTTTTTTGGCTTAGCAGAATGGCTTCAAAATTTTTAGGCTTGTAGGTTACATCATAAAGAACTCACAAAAACAAATTCAAAGAAAAAAAGTTATTTTTAGGCCTCGATTTTTTTATTGGCGGGGGCCGAACTTAGAGGTGTTCGACCCCCGAACGGCACCTCGAACGCCCGAACGTTCAGGGCCAGCCCAGGGGCCCCCAAAAGTTCGGTCAGGTAACCCTGCATATATATCGTCATATAGAATATATACATATATATACAGGGTAACCGGTGTACGGGACGGGCCGAACGCCCGAACGCCCAAACGTATGGGACACCTTGGGGATGCGTTCAGCCGTTCAGGTCAAAAAGCGGACCCTAAAAAAAAAAAAAAAAAAAAAAAACACGTCATCATACAAATCTGAAAAAAAGATATGTTATGAAGAAAAATAAATTAAACAAGATTTGCCTGAGCAGTATATCCGAATTCCTTACCTAATACGAAATAAAAATAAAATACGAAAACCAAATATAAGAATAAAAATAAATAAAAATAAAAAGAGAATTAAATTTAGTGAGTGCGCAAGCATGTTTTCGACACCTCCATCTTTGGAGATTTTTTATTTTTTTGGGCATAGCTAAATGCCCTTAAAATTTACGGATGTGTACTTCACATAATATGAAACCCACTTAAAAAGTTTTAAAAAATAATAAAATTGTTTAGACCCCGAACTAAAGTGAAAACAAAAAGGAAAAAGTGAAAAAATACGTGGGCGAGCACGTTTTGACACTGCCAACTTT
This sequence comes from Chara braunii, assembly GCA_003427395.1. Classification (NCBI taxonomy): domain Eukaryota; kingdom Viridiplantae; phylum Streptophyta; class Charophyceae; order Charales; family Characeae; genus Chara; species Chara braunii. The sequence goes on from BFEA01001125.1 coordinate 18,505, forward strand.
GGCGATTTTTAATTCTTATTGGGCTTAGCCAAATGACTTAAAAATTAATAGGCATGTACCTCACATCATAGAGAACTCACAAAAAACAATTCAGAAAAAAATATTATTTTTAGGCCCCAAAATATGTTCTGGCGGGGGCCGAACGCCGTCGGGTTACGACCCCGTACGGGACCCCGAACGCCCGTACGTACGAAGGTCTGCCCGGGGACCTCCGTACGTACGGGCTGGTGACCCTATATATATATACATATCGTCACAAACAGAACAGCCTGGTAAACCGTAGGCAGAGAGAGAGAAGAGGACAACAAACGAGGGGCTGTGACAAACTGTTTCTTCGGAGTTTCACCATATATATATGTATAGGGTTACCTGACCAAACGTTCGGGGGCCCCCAGGCTGGCCCCCGAACGTTCGGGCATTCGGGGTCCCGTTCGGGGGCCGAACACCTCCAGGTTCGGCCCTTGCCAAAAAGATTTCCAGGGCCCAAAAATCAGTGTTTTTTTCTGAAAATTTTTTGTGAGTTCTCTATGATGTAGCCTACACGCCTATACATTTTGAAGCCATTCTGCTTAGCCAAAAAAACATAAAAAATCGTCAAAGATGGGTGTGTCAAAACGTGCTCGCCCACTCACTATTTTGTATTTTCTCACTATTAACTTTTTGTTTTCACTTTATTTCGGGGCCTAAAAACTTTTCTTATTTTTTGAAAAAACTTAAATAAGTTATTGATTATGTAAACTACATATCTGTAAATTTTTGTCAATGCCAAAAAATAATTAAAAATCGGCAAAGATGGCGGTGTCGTGAAGGTGCTGGCACACTCACTCATTGTATTTCTCTTTTTATTTTTTATTATTTTTATTATGGTGTTTATTAAACTTTATTTTATGTATTTGATTTTGGATTCCAATTAAATAAAGAATTTGGATGTAGTGCCCAAGCAAATGTTGTTTAGTTTATTTTTATCCATAACATAGTTTTTTTTCAGAATTTTTTAATTTTTTTTTTTTTTTTCTTGGTCCGCGTTCAGCCTGAACGGCCAAACGCCTTCCGAAGGGGTCCCGTACGTTTGGGCGTTCGGCCCCTCCCGAACGCCCGAACGTCCGGGACCCCTTCGGAAGGTGTTCGGCCATTCGGGCCGAACGCAGACCCAAAAAAAAAAAAAAAAAAAAAAAAAAAAAAAAAAAAAAAAAAAAAAACATGTTATGAAGAAAAATAAATTAAACAAGATTTGCCTGAAATTCCTTACCAAATTTGAAATAAAAACAAAATATGAAAAATAAATACTAATAATAAAAATAAAAATATATAAATAAAAAATTCAATGTAATGAGTGCGCGAGCACATTTTCGACACCGCCATCTTTGGCGATTTTTTATTTTTTTTTGGCATAGCTAAATGCCTTGAAAATTTATTGATGTGTACTTCACATAATGCAAAACCCACTAAAAACGTTTCAAAAAATAATAAAACTGTTTGGACCCCGAACTCAAGTGAAAACAAAAACTAAAAAGTGAAAAACAATGTGGTTGAGCACGTTTTGACACCGCCATCTTTGGCGATTTTTAATTCTTATTTGGCTGAGCCAAATGACTCGAAAATTGATTGGCATGTACCTCACGTCATAGAGAACTCACAAGAAAAACTTCAAAAAAAACAAAATATGTTTAAATCCCGAAATAATTTTTGGAGGGCCCGAACACCGTCGGGTTCGGACCCCGTACGTGACCCCGAACGCCCGTACGTACGAAGGTCTGCCCGAGGACCTCCGTACGTACGGGCTGGTGACCCTGTATATATATATATTTATATATATATATACATATGCTAGCTAAACGCCCACGGTGTCGGCTGTGCGGGCCATGCTCGTAGAAACAAGAAATGTTGTAGGCAACTTGATACGGACCATTCACATAAACTGAGATAGACTTAAAAAAAAAAAAAAAAAAATCACAAGATAATAAAGAATAGCCTAAAACTGGCTACGAAGTCTGATTTTAATTCACGAATTGAAAAAGTGACAAATAAAAAAATGAAAAAAAATTAAAAAAAGCAGGAGAAAAGGTGAGGAGAGATAGAAACAGACAAAGAGAGAGAGAAAGAAAGAAAAAGATAAAGATAGATAGAGAGAGAGAGGTAGAAATGGAGAGAGATGTAAAGAGAGAGAGAGAGAGAGGGGAGCAACAAAAGAGCAAAGAATAAAGGAAGACGAACACGAGTGTACAAAGAAAAAAAAATTCATATGAAGATTTTCCGTTCCGTTACAGTAAGCAAGTGGCTGCAGTATGATGAAGGCACAATTATCACGTAGTGGAATCGACGTCAACTTTAAAAAACGAAATAATATTACTTCAAAATTATTTAAGTTATTTCTCTCTCTCTCTCTCTCTCTCTCTCTCTCTCTTCCCATTAGTTTGTTTTTCTCCTCCCATCTCTCTTGTAGGGACAATCACGTAACTTAAACCGAAGATGACTATCTAAAAATTTGTCATTAAGGCAAGGGTTCGACGAACGCCCAATGAACTTCTCTCTCTTCCTAAATCTCTCTTAAGACAAATCAACTTCCTTCGTTGGAACGATACTCTTGCAGCACCTTACGAACAGAAACTCGTTGCAACACTTTGCGACGATACTCAGAGTCATCTCGAAAGTTCAGAATCGACCCTATCCTTGCCGATTGTAATCGAGATGAATTACAACATCCACACACCTCCAAGTGTTCATGCTCGTATTCAATTCCTCTGCTGCTTCCACAATATCGTGAATCCTGTAATAACTGTCAAGATAGAACAAGTGTGCAATTATCTTTTAGGGACCAATAGATTTAAGAGAGTCATATATAGCAATGTTAAAATTAGGACTTAGTTGTCCCAAGGGTCCTGTATGGACATGCGTATGTTCTGTTGATGGTGTAACAATGAGCACAACACAACTGACATGAGATGAAGTAGCCGTAGCAGCCGGCAAAGTAAAAAAAACAACAGAGCTAGTGACAATCGGTGTTGACATATATTGGACGGTGAAGCAAAATTCGCAAGACGTTGAAAATTTTGAGGAGATGCTGTTTGAAAGGGGGGTCTACGAACTAGAGCGGAATGAGGAGCGGAAGAAGCAACCACGTAAGGAATCGCTTTAAGAAGGTTTTGTATCCGTGCATATTTGTGAACGTGTTGAGGAATTGTCCCTTCAGTCGGGCAATGTGGCAAATGAATTGTCATTCTGGTAATCTCCCCATTACAGAGAGCAATGCACTCATCGTTCAAAAGCGATTGCAACATAGAAGAAGCCTCCAAATCCAAAATATTCAACGGGTGTGAAGGAAGAGGTGATCGTCGTTCCAACCACATATCAGTGAGGTTGTTTATTTTCCAGTCGAGGAAGTTTTCCCATATTCGTTCATCTTTGACGACTGTGACACATTTGACAAACATTTCAAAAAGCACATTAGGCAAGACATTTTACATGCGAACCTTATTCGCATCGTCAAACCATCTACTAAGGTAAGTGCGCAGATTCGAAGTGCGGACTCTGGGTGCATTATTATCATCGGGCACCACAACAACCCCCGAAGGATTTTGTGGTTGCGATGTCGTGCAAACACCTCTTTCGTGCCTACTGCGATGAGATTGCGAACATGAATCACGAACACATGCACGTTCAGCGACCCCTGCACAAAACGGAAGAGATATAAGTGCATCGTCGGCTAGCGCATTCAGCGCTCTCATAATCTAAATTCTCGTTTCAACAACAACAACTTGTCCTCCCGCCCTATTATCAACCAAGGTAGGCTCCAGCACTTCGGGGAAACCCAAAAGATTAGTTTTTGCACCACGTCTCTTTCTTCTCTTGAATGTAGATTCAACACCGTCTTCTTTCGAATCACCCGTAACGTTATCATCCTCGTCATCGGGAAATGTAAGGATATTAGGCCTACCCGACAAACCTCTACGCGAATCATCCTCATCAGCATGACAATCGTCACCCCCCCCCTCCATAACCATGTTTTAAGCTTCAACAAGGGTATTCCCTTGCGAACATGCACGTTCAACTTCGCCAAAAACAACATGATTGTCCCGAGCATGTCCACTTCCAAGATTGATCGATCTCTCATCACTTCCACTTTTCTTTGATCTCTCTGAATATCCGGCCTCAACTTTTGACGTAACATTCGGATCATCTCGAGTGGTATTGTTGGTTCCCATTGCTTTCCTCTTAGCACAAGTGTCATATTTACGGTCCATTTGGGAATCGCCTGCTAAAAACGAAAATGACAAAATTAATCAGAATGTCAAGGCTCAAATAAAAAAAATTTAAACAACTAATCCCAAAAGTTCATGATGTACAATATTTTTTGTCAAAAATTTCCTATCAGGCAACGCAACACAGGTATTGTTGGGATGACCAACACGCGACAAAGCAACATACAGTTGGTCATGCGCAAAAATCGATTTGCACATCCAAACCCCCGCACACGATATGGTTTGTCCCTGCGACTTGTTAATCGTTAGAGCAAAAACAAGACAGACAGGAAATTGTATCCTACACCATTTGAACCCGATGGTCTCACCATCGTTTATGAGATCAATCTTCGGGATCAATGTTGTCCTACCCGTGTGCATTATTGTCACTTCCAACAAATCATTATTAACAAAATTTTTAAGAATAGCATTGCACCATTGCAAAGTCCTTGCTTCGACAAAAAAATTCGCAAAAACATCACGAACGCACCAATTTGCAAGCGCAGATTGTGAGGTGGAAGGCCTGATTCATTGAGCAACAGAAAAATTCCCACGAGAAATGAAAGTTTAAAAACATTCCATAAAGAAAAAATCCTTCATATTTATAAATTATCATTCCAATGTTCATCCAATTCTAAAATTTTTAGTTTTATTTGATAAGATCCCGTCTAAATATGAGTTTTCCCTTCCAACTACATCTATTTGTTCCAGATGGAATGAAAGTCTGGACGATTTTATGAAATGTTTTAATTAAACTTTCATTCTACTACAATAAATATCTTCTAATTTATATTGGATTAACCTATTTATAACTGGAAATTCTTCCTTAGAATGACAGTGCAATTAAAATATTTCATGAACGCATCCACACTTTCATTCCATCTCTAGCATGCAGTTCAAATAAGAAGGGATATCCAATTATTGGACGAATTTTTTTTAAGTAAGACGAAAAATTTTAAAATTGGAATGACATTTTTTAAGATGGAATGAAAATTTAAAATTTAGAATGTAATTTCACTATAGAATTATTATTTAATTCTAGGAATTTTTTTCGTTGAGAGAGTTAAAAAAATATAGCTCAATACAGAGTTCAGTATCATCCGAATCAGGATAATCAACGTTGAAAAGCTCACGCACCTCCCCAAGGAAATCATCAAGAACACTGTTATTAACGGAACCGACATCGTCATTAGTAGGGCATAAAACTAATCGAGGCGAGAAATACTAGACATCCCCCACGTGGTTAGACACATTATCAAATCTCCATGAAATTAACTCATCAATCGGTTTATCCATACAAATCTTACTTAGTAATCTAACCGCAACATGTTCATTAGGAACAACACGAGGATGGTCACCATTCCCAACACGCATAAAAAAAGTGGGCATACATTTGTATCACTTCATCATCGTCTAAGCTTAAGATTCACATATTTTTTGTCAGTTGATGAACCTCAAATTTTTTTTACAAATGAGACATTTTGATGGACGCATTAATTTGTTGCACTCGCGATCCGTGTTTCACAACGAGCAATTCCTGTCTAAAATCCCCAGCAAGAAGTAAGACTTTTCCATCAAACGGCTCATCATTGTAAGAGAGGTCCCGAAGCGTAATGTGAAAAGTTTCAAAGTAAAACTTGTTACTCATCGGAGTCTTGTCCCAAACAATCAAGTTGGCACGGCGGATAAGCTCCACAAGATCACTTTGTTTCGGACTTCAGAAGAGACGCGCGTTATCAGGTTTCAAAGGTGAGCGAAACCGTGAGTGAAACGTTCGACCCCTGTCAAAAGAGTCGCAGCTATGCCACTCGACGTCACGGCCAATCCAATGGCAGAACATAACTTTATGCCATCCAAAACCGTTTCAATGCAAAAAGTTTTTCTTGTTCCACCTGGTGCATCGACAAAAGCACACAACAGTCTTTTCTCTTGCACAGCTGGAACAACTATTTCTACCAAAACTCTTTGGTGTGACTGAAGACGTCCAAAATTAGAGTCGTATCTGCGTTGCATTTGAATCGGATCATACAAGAACTCGTCGGTTAGAATCGACCATACCGTTCTGTTCTTGTAATGTCTCATTATGTTCTCAGCAAGTGTTTCCCCATCGCGCGTTGAACTATAAAGACAAAACTGGCAGATGTTTTTTCCGGACTCTTGCAAAATACGGTCCAGATGAAATAAGACTAACAATTCAAAATTGTTCAGGGGAACCATTTTATTTTCTTGTGTAATATTAAAAACCATCACACATCTTATCCCAATGTCGTTCAAAGAAACGGACCGGATCGTTCACTGGACCAAAAACGAGATCCATAACAAATACTTTACAAACTTCTTCAGGCATATGATGCGTCACGGTTGTCTCTATGCATTTGATCGTATGCATCGTCGGTTTGAAAAAGGCCCAATCGAAGGCACACAGATCCGAAAGAATCGTATTCGACTTCATCCACCATACGAATGTCGACAAAAGAGCGCACCCCACGAGAATGTTCATGGTGTAGCAACACACGCAGAGAGAATCGTTCGCCTTCCATAATCCTCACGTGATGCAACCGAGAGATCTTTTCGAAAGGACCACCGTGAAGATCACGCTTTCTTCGGTTTAACTTCTTATGTTAAATGTTTGTTGTCCCACACACGAGTATTGACGATCTCTGCATACAGAGGAAGCTCCTCTTTAGGAATCTGTTCATTCAAAGAGTTGTGTTTCATCCACATAGTCAATTTTGTTCTCGGGGGCCCATGTGAAACAACGTCATGCTAAGTGTTGAATTTGAATTGCACTTTTTGTATGTTTTCGATATGCACGGACAATTTTTCGACTTCGGGTGTGCGGTGAGGAGAAACGCGATGCTTCATGTACGGAGGACGGAAAGTGCACAAAAGGGTTTCCGAAAAAATTCATTTCGACAACAACCTTCAAAGATGAACAAACGTACTCTTCGTATAGGAGAAGTAAACCAAGTGACGGTGATTTTACAATCGTTCAAAATGGGGTCGTTTACGATAATCGCCGTATGATCCCACATAACTCGTACTTGCTGATGAGGTTTAATTGCCATAGTGACTTGAATGTTGAATATTGTACTAACATTAAGGCGTGTAAGTACGTGTATAACGACTGTGATCGTGCTATGATTTGCGAGCAAGATAATAATAATGCATCCATCGATGAAGTCAAATCGTATCAAGATATGTGTGTTGTAGGTGCGTGAGAGACATTCTGGCGTCTATTTGAGTTCGACCTAGCGGAACAATCATGCAACATGAACTTAACAACCCTTTCTCTCAATTCTTCTTCAGGAAGAATTTTCGTACACACCACATTATCAACAACATCTGCATCCCTGATTTTATCATCCAAATGCAAAATAACCAATATGTGTGCATGCAGCAAACCTCGTTTTTGGAACTTCACCACATACAACATTTAATTTACCCTTTCAAAGATTCGTTTGTTCTTGATTTCGTCAATGAGTTGGGCAAGATAACCTTTGAACACTCGCGCAAGAAGAGTCGGCTTGTCGGTAGGACATTGACCCGGCAATAGGGCTTGTTGTATTTCCTGCCAGTATGTATTACACGTCCTAGTGATGAAAACATCTGGTTTTTCAAACCGCCTCATAATTGTAATGCTGTCATGATATTTTTCATTCATATGGGATAGAGTGGTACGTGACTGTTGCAGTCTCGCGTCATAGTGACGAAAAGATCACGTCATAGTGATGAAAAGATCCGATTTTTCAAACCTCCTCACAATTGTGTTACTCCCCACCCAGCCAATTCTTAATTAGGATGGAGTGGTACGTGACCGTTGTAGTCTCACGTATCACCGCGAGGGAGTCCCTTCGTATGCCTGATGGGACTCCCTTCTTTGACCGTTATCATACTGAAGCGTGCTGTTCGTGTATTTTGAAAGGAAAACCAAGTACCGGATGAGGTTGCAATTGACCGGGAAAAGGAAGGCGGTCAAGACCATGCCCTTCGAGGAACTTTATTTTTTTAAATCTTTTGAAGAGCTGTCAATCAAAATGGGGCTTTTTTTTTTTCTTTTTCCGCCTCCCATTCTTTGGAACTGAAAAGAAAAAAAAAAAAAAAAAAAAAAAAAAAAACTTCAAAATATAAATCCGTTGCAATTTCGCTGCCATCAAATTCTCCTGCATCGATGGTCGGACGATGTCCTGCAAATGTCCGATACTGCCCCACAGGTGTTTGTGGGATACACTGTATCGTACTCATGTGCTAGTGGAACCGTGCCCCTGTAGATGCAAATGCGGACCCAAAAAAAAAGGGAAAAAAAAAAGTCTGAAAAATTCAAAAATATATATTTTTTGCATAAAATTAAACTGTACAATATTTTATCAAAAAAAAAAAAAAAAAAAAATACAAAAAACAAAAAAACATAATAAAGTGATTAAAAATGAGGTTTTTTTTTTTTTTTGGCTTTGTCAAATACCCTGAAAATTTACATATGTGTATCTTACATGATTCAAAACTCGTAAACAAAATTTGAAAAATAATAAAACTAATTAAGCCTCAAAATAAAATGAAAACCAAAAGTGAAAAAAGAAACTTGAACAAAACAAAATACTGTTTGGACTCCACCATCTTTTTTTTTTTTTTTTTTTTTTAAGGGTCGCGCCACGCTCCGTTGCAGTGCAATCCGTAGCCCTGAAAAATTAATTTAATATCGTATGACCCGATGGACCACATATTAAATGTTAAACTGATCAGAACAAATATTACACTTGATCTTTGTCAAAAGGCCGAGAAAGGTATTTTTTTCATTTTGTCTTAGCTTAGCAAAATGCCTTCAAAATTTATGGGCATGTACCTCACATCATAAAGAACTCACCAAAAAAAAAATCAAAAAACAAAACTAATTTTTAAGCCCCGAAATAATTTATGGCGGGGGCCAAACCCCTTTAGGTTCGGACCCTTAACGGGACTTCGAAGTTCGAACGTATGGAGGTCGGCTTGGGGGCCGTCGTATGTACACGCTGGTAACCATATATACATATATATATCCTGATGAGTAGGTGAAACTTCGACGAAACATTTTGTCACAACCTCTCATATGTTGTCCTCTTCTCCTTCTTTGCCTATGGTTTACAGGGCAGCTCTCTTTGACAATATATATATATATATATATATGTATATATGTATACATATATATATATACCGTACGTACGGAGGTCCTCGGGCCGACCTCCGTACGTAAGGGAGTTCGGGGTCTCGTTTGGGGTCCGAACCTGAAGGGGTTTGGGCCCCGCCAAAAATTATTTCGGGGCCTAAAAATAATATGTTTTTCTGAATGTTTTTTTGTGGCTTCTTTATGATGTGAGGTACCAGCCTATAAATTTTGAAGTCATTTTGCTAAGCCAAAAAACGATTAAAAATCGCCAAAGATGGCGGTGTCAAAACGTCATTGTTTTGTTTTTTTTCATTTTTTACTTTTTTTTTTTACTTTATTTCGGGGGCTAAAGAATTTTATTATTTTTTGAAACTTCTTTCATGAGTTTTTTATGATGTGAAGTATACATCTGTAAATTTTAAGGGCATTTGGCGATGCGAAACAAAAAAGCAAAATCGCCAAACGTGGCGGTGTCGAAAACGTCCTCGCGCACTCACTAACTCTAATTCTCCTTTCATTTGTTTTAGAGTAAATATTTTTTTAGTTTGATTTTTAATTCAAATTTGGTAACGAATTTGGATGTGATGCTCGGGCAAATGTTGTTTGTTCTTTTTTTCTGCACATCATATTTTTGTTTCGTTATTTTTGGATTTATTTTTATTTTATTTTTTTATTTTTTTTTTGTCCGCGTTCGGCCCGAACGGTCGAACGCCTCCCAAAGGTGTCCCGTACGTTCGGGCGTTCGGGTTCCGACGTTCGGCATGTCCCGAAAGCTGGTTACCTTGTATATATATATATAGTCGGTGAAACTCCGACGAAACAGTTTGCCACAACCCCTCGTTTGTTGTCCTCTTCTCCCTCTCTGCCTACGGTTTACCAGACAACTTTGTTTGACTATGTATATATATATATATACACAGGGTTACCTGACCGAACGTTCGGGGGCCCTCGGGCTGGCCCCCGAATGTTCGGGCGTTCGGCATCCCGTGCGGGGGCCGAACACCTCCAGGTTCGGCCCCCTCCAAAAATGTTTTCCAGGCTTAAAACTAAGTTTGTTTTTCTGAACTGTTTTTTGTAAGTTCTCTATGATGAAACCTATACGCCTATCAATTTTGAAGACATTCTGCTAACCCAAAAAACATTAAAAATCGTCAAAGATGGGGGTGTCAAAAYGTGCTCGCCCACTCACTATTTTGTTTTTTTTCACTTTTAACTTTTTGTTTTCACTTTATTTCGGGGCCTAAAAAAAATTATTATTTTTTGAACATTTTATAATGAGTTATTGATTATGTAAACTACATATCTGTAAAATTTCAGGGCATTTTTCAATGCCAAAAAATAATTAAAAATTGGCAAAGATGGCGGTGTCGAAAAGGTGTTGGCACACTCACTCATTTGAATTTTCCTTTTATTTTTTCTTATTTTTATGAAATTTTATCAAAGTGTTTATTTTTTGTATTTGATATTTAATTCAAATTTGGGAAAGAATTTGGATACAGTGCCCGGGCAAATGTTGTTTAGTTTATTTTTCTCCATAACATATTTTGTTTTCGAAATTTTTGAAAAACGTTTTTTTTTTTTTTTTTTTTTTTTTTTGTCTGCCTTAGGCGTGAACGACCGAATGCCTTCTTCGACCAGGCTCTGGGCAATTTCAACGTGAAGGTGGGCAGTGCCTGGTCTGTTTGGGTTGACTGTTTCACCAACTAGCCCGATTGGGACCGGTACCGGAGGTAGTCTCTTTGGCTATATTTTTTGGAGACTTCAGTGTTTTTTACTCCTACCGGGCAGGTTAGACTTGTCCCAGTCGGTTCCTCTCCCCTCTCTTTCCCCCCTCTCTTTTCTGTTGTCTTGAGACTTGTTGCCGGCATAGGTTATAAGTCAGTCTTCCGTCTATTCTTCTTACCAGCGCTTTATTTTCCTGATGAGGCCGGTGTCTGATGGCCCGTCCGAAACACGTGTAGGGTAGTCCGTCAGATGAACTTCATGGCTATGGCGCTATGCGCCTATCTTTAGATAGATTGAAAGAAAATACATCACATAAATCTCTGAGATATTTCTATGAAATATTTATATATGATTCTATAAAAGAAATACAAAGAAGATGATTCATGAATCATCTTCTTTGTATTTCTTTATAATCAATTTAAAGTAGTTTCATTCAAGTATGTGTATTTATACTTACAAGAGAATATTTATCATTCATTCCTCCACTGCGGCATGCACACAAAGAACCGTCGGGGGGATCTTTACCCTGTACGTGTGACTGTGCTCTTGCCTTTTTCCTCCTTACCACCATTGGTTCATTGTTTTTCCTGCCGTGGGTGGTTGTTCTATTGTTCTCTTTTCTCTTTTTTGTTTGTTTCTCACTCTCTGTTCCTTTACCATTGGCGCTGAGTAATTTAGGGTGCTTACCCATTTGGAGACTAGGGGGACGATTTAGTTCCCTTTTCGATGTATCGTCCAGGGGTGTGTCATTTATGTCACTTGCCCGGACACTTTATTCGAGAATGTCCCTTTCGTAATTGCCCTAATGGGGCTGAGATGGTGGCCAATCTGCAAGGCGCCATGAACGGCGGTGCGCGAGGCAACGGGGGTGGTTTGTTACCAGCACCAACGAGATCTTCCTCACAGGCGACCGACTCTTCCAGTGTTTTGACTGCTATTGTACCATATCAGGCGCCGCAGAGTAGAGGCGCGAACGATGCTGGTGGCAACTTCGGAGTTTACGGCAATCACGACAATAACAATGGCTACCGAGGATATCAAGGGTATGGTGGGCAACGATACTCCAAGCCGTGGAATGGTGGATATAGGGATCGTAATCGGGACGAGCGGTTTGACAAAATCTACGGCCTACTATAGGAGCAGGCCGAGGAACGAGAGCGGAAGAAGCAGGAGGCTGCCAAGTTAGAATTATTAGAAGCTAAGAAGAAACGGTTCCAGGCCGAGGAGGAGAAGAACGCGCAGGCCAGGAAAGAGAAGGAACTTCATGAGGCGAGGTTAGGGAAAATTGTACGAGGGAGTATGAAGTCAGTTTGTGAGTCTGTCCTCGGGAAGAAGGTGGACATTCCCGATGAGGATGAGACGGAGATCAGTAGGGTCAGGCGGCAGTTAGAAGAGTTAAAAGCAAGGTGTGCAGGTGAGAAAGCCGAATTAAGTTTGGATGCATTACGACGGGAGAAGGAGGCTCTTCAAAAGGGACAATCTATGAGTAGCGAGGAGGTGAATCTCAGAAGGGAGGTCAAGATGTTGAGCGCAAGGAACGACAAGAACAGGCTAACCAACGTAACCTCGAACGTTTCTAGATGCGATGAAATCGCGGCGCTCCGTCTTCAAATTCTTGAGCTGGAAGGCGTCTGGACTGCGCTCCAGGATCGTAGTGTAGGAGGAAGAGAGACGATCCTTGCGTGTGACCAAGAAAGCCGAAATGCAGATTATATGATGACGATCATGATCTGCACTACGCTACTTCCACGGAGGACGTCAACGATAAGCGAGAATACGCCCTGAGCGTGTCTTCTCTGTCAGAATGGGCTTATTTCTTTCGGGATTACCGTAAGTCTCTCCCTGTGGATGAGTTTAATTACCTGTTCCGTTTGATTGTTGTTTTATTAATTATTAATAATCAGATTCGTTGGGGCTTTAAATTTTGTGATTTACTTTTGCATTTGCTATATATTGGTTATGATTTTAGAGCATGTTTGGTCCTGCTTTATATGCGATTATCTTTCCCTGGTTCAAGCACATCTACATAGGTTGCACTTCTCGTAGTGTTAAAATTTGATGGAAAGAGCATTCGTTTATCTCGTCACATTCTAAAGGTGTGTCCGTATTGACGGGCTATATCCTAGTCCCTATCTTCTCTTGTGCATCTGTTCACTTACAGGATATGCTCCCTTATGAGAAATTCTTCATCCGTTCTTTCAACCCTTCGCTTAATTCCTACTGCTCACGTGGATCCAGAAGGTCGGCGGCAGGTCGTCCAGGTCGCAAGGAAAGAGCGCGTCATAAGCGGTCGTTTACCTCTCCGACTCCCCCATTGTCATCTTCTTCTGTTGTCCCCCTTCCCCTTTCTTCTTCTCCCCCTGTTTCTCTTTTTC
>BFEA01001125.1:51009-79613 GCA_003427395.1 Chara braunii
GGGGGAGAGAGAGAGAGAGAGAGAGAGAGAGAGAGAGAGAGAGAGAGAGAGAGAGCAGGCACTGGGACCAATGGGCCTAGCCTAGTTGGAACTGTTAAAATACACAGCTGAGGGCATACTCACAGGCGCACTTTCCAGAATGTATCTGACTGCATTTACAGCCAGAGGTGGATGCATCTGACTGTGATCGAGTCCATCTCTCAGTCCACAAAGTCCTGGTGTGAGTATGCCCTGAGTTTAGATGAACAATACCAGTCTCTGATTGCCTGGGGCGCCCTGTCTTCCTCAGTGCGGGCACTCCCACTTTTTTCGAATGGCTGGGCGCGCCTACTCCATCCACGCTTTCCTTGTGTTTTTTGCCGATGTGTGAACGACAGCGTGACAGCGTGACAGCGTCTTTTCAATGGCACACTAGTCGATTTAGTATTTCACTGGATAGCGTGTACCAACTGAGCTAGGACAGATTAAGCGTGTCATCCTTGCTCATGGCCGCTCTCTCGTGTGGCAGTCGTTGAAATTTAAAGCATGTCCCGAAGGACAGGCACATCCATTCCTTTTGGTTTTTCCTTTTCCCTTTTTCTTTTTCTAATAACTAATCTATCTTCTTCTGTCAATGTGCCTCCTTAGACATTCCTTGTGGACCCGAAATCCAGAAGGAAATGATCGTTCCACCTGTCCTTGGGGACTATTCCCGAAAACAAATGTGAAAACACTAGGAGGAGATTTCCTTGTGGCGTCCTTGTGGCCACAGCCAATTTTTCCTAAACCCCAAGGTCCCTTGGAGCACAAGGAAGCGCGAATTTCGGAGCGGCGAAGGCATGCATCGACACACAATTTCGGTTCGAGGGTGGTCCAGATGTGGTCCAGCGAACCGGAGCACGGACATCCCTGCGTCCAAAATTTGCACGGCGCCCCAACGGCTCCAAACGGTCACCGGCGTCGGGAGGCCTCCGTCTGTCGACACGAAATGCCAGCCGGCGTCCGGTCAGGTCTGCCGCGGCATGCGATCATCGACAACGGTCCGAAATTCGAATGCTTTTCCCACCCGGCGCCCCTTTCAACGACGACAGTCTCATTGGACAAGATCGTCGTTTTCTTCGATTGTCGTCACGCCTCGCACGTTGGAGCACAGAACTTCCACCAATCTCTCTTGTGTCGACGGGCTTGTTCGTTGAACGGTCGACTGCTGACGTCACACTGAAGCCCTTCGAACGGCCCTTACATGGCCGATCGGCTGCACAGGCTGCCTCTGCTGGTCCTCGTCGTCATGCTGCTTCTCGTCGTTGTCTTCTTCCACGTGTGTTTCATCAGCCTCGTCCCGGTCGCGGCTCGCAGAAGGAGATCTTCGAAGAAAGCCAACAGGATGGATCGACGACTGGGCAACGGCAGACCGGCAGGCACAACCTCCGGAGCGAGCAATCGGCAACACAGTGCGGGGTCTGTGGCGAAGCGGCCGTACGACCCGAGGTTGTATGCACACCTGCCCTCTCACGAGATTCCTCTGCCGCCGTCGGATGACGAGGGGGGAGACGCCAGGTCGTCAACTTTGCCGTTGGGAAGTGGGTCGACGCAGGAATGAGCGCGACGCAGTCGTGCCGCGGAAGGCGGGTGGAGACCCCATGGTCTTACACGTCACTGTCGAACGAGGGGCTGCGCAACGACGACGACATGCAGCGGTTGATCTCAGCTTCCAGTTGTCCAGCAACAGCAGAGCAGCGGCAACGCACACTCGGATCATCAATCCCCACCCGGGTGTGGATTGCGCGGACAACACGCACGGCGGTGTGTGCGGGCCGCGAGACGGCGGTGTGCCTCCATCGCCTCGTGAAGGTGGTGGTAATCGGCATGAGCCGACGTCGACCGTCGGCGGAGGAGTCGGTGCGCGTGAACGTCCGGAGTGGATGCGGTTGTCACCTGCATCGCGAAGCGGATCCGGGGTGACGATGATTGCAACTCCGACGATTTGCCAGACATTAGGCCGCTGGGGAGGAACGAGATGAATGGCGGAGCGACTGCGAGGAAGGGTCCTGCTACGAAAAGTCGACGGAGCAAGAAAATGGATGACGACACGGGCCGGAGCGATGGCGAGGGCGGCCGAAATTTCTGGTCGCTCAAAGATACGATCGCACTGGTCAGGGCAAAAAGGTATCAAGATCTGTATATCGCCGGCATGGGCACCAGTTTCGGCCGCATGAAAACGAGGGAGTGGAAGTGGGAGGACGTGCGGGCGAGGTTGCAGTCGATGGGCGTGACGAGGGATGCTGTCGACTCCGGGAAGAAATGGGACAACTTGATGCAGCAATTCAAAAAAGTCCACAAGTTCCAGAACCTCTCCGGCGGAAAAGACTACTTCAAGCTTGCTTCAAAGGCCAGGCGATCGGAGGGCTTCAGCTTCGTCATGGACCGGAGCGTGTACGACGAAATGGAGGCCATGACGAAGGGGGATCACACGATCCACCCGAAAAATTTGGCGGACACAAAGGCGGCCAGTGGGGTTCAGATGCCGGCAGGCGCGGGGGATGGAGGGGACACCATGGGCACTGAGGGTGGAGGGGAGGCAGCCAACGAGGAGCAGGGGTCGACAAAAGACTCCACATTCAGCGCGGGGAGCGGCAGCGGTTATGGGAAGAGGAAGAACACGCGACAACAAACCTTCAAGGCTGTCGCTGAGGTCATGGACAAGCATGGTGCGCTCATGGCGAACACGATGGACAGCGCGAGCAAGCGGCAATGCTTGATGATGTTATGTTAGTGCGAAATCCTAGAGAGCGAAGTGGAAGTGCAGAGGAAACATTATGCTGCGGCGGATGAGGCGGACAGAATGATGTGCCACACCCTTATGGAGATAGCAAAAGTCATCCGCGACAGATCATGAGTGATGCTGCCAGTAATGCCCACCGTTGCTTAGTGGCCTGTCTCGTCACTCGTTGCGCCTGCGAAGATGGCGACCTCTGTGTGTGTGTGTGTGTGTGTGTGTGTGTGTGTGTGTGTGTGTGTGTGTCGTCACCAAATGCTTAGCGACACCTTTTTTAGAATCTTTTTTTTTTTTTAGTTGTTGCACTTTGTTTTCCAGGAGAGTACTATGTGCTGCATTTGCGGTCTCCACAGCGAGAGGGCCAGTTGTTGAAGGGGTTATGTTGTTCGAGGATTGAGGTGGACGGGGGTGTCACCGTTCGTGTCGAGGAAATTTTGGTCGTGGCAACAGTTGAAGGGAGTGTGCGCGAAGGAGGTCTGGAGAGTTGTTGTCGTACGTGTCACTGTCAACAATGACGGCAGGCGAGGAATCGACATCGGGGCCCGTTCGTCTGCTCCATGCTTTCGATGCGTTTGCGCCTCCTTCACCACAAAGGTCGTCCGCTTGCGGCTTCTCCAGCACTGAAGGTCGGCGCACACGGCGCACAGCGACGACATCCACGCGGGGCGCCCTCTGCATTTTCTCGTCGTCGCGCCGCACAGCGATCGCGTGGTCGCCCGTTTCTTCGCTGTCCTCCTTGTCTTCCACTTCTTCAAAATCATCGTCGATCATCGCTGTGGATCTTGTCGCTCTCCTTCTCGCCGTGGATCCTTCTCGTCGGGGATCCCTATCGCCTCTTGGGAGGTCCGGCGTCCTGTAGTCGTGAAGATCTTCTTTTTGCCGTCGAGCAGTGTCCACAGGGGTCATCTCCTTCTCGTCTGGGACTTCTTCAATGTCGTCGTCGATCATCGCTGTGGATCTTGTCGCTCTCCTTCTCACCGCCGATCCTTCTCGCCGCGGATCCGTATCGCCCCTTGGGAGGTCCAGCGTCGCTTAATCGCGAACATCTTCTTCTCGCCGCGGAGCAGGCTCCGCAGGGTTCATCTCCTTCTCGCGATCGCGTCGATGTCGAGCTAGTATGTGTGGCGAGGGCGGGCCCCTCTGTCTTTGTCGTCGCGGATCTCTCTCGCCACTTGGGGGTTCGCCGTCGTCTGTGTCGTCTTCTTCTCATCGTGGACCAGTCTCGCCAGTGTTGCCACCAGTACTTCGGTGCACGTGGACGCATAGGTCCCCAGGGCGGCAAAGGCGCTTGATCGTCGTCAGTGCGAATGCAGGCGTAGCCACAAACGACCATTGACGGAGGCGGGAAGCATGTCTGCACGAGGTGGCGCCCGTGGCAAGAAGCGGGAAAAGATCCCCGAGGACACTCAGGGGCGGGAAAGGGGTCGGCGGCATGTCCCGAAGGCGAAGAGGCTCCGTTCGGAAGAAGCATCAGCAAGCCTGCCTCTTCAGCGAGGGCGAAGTTGGGCGGCAACCAACGAAGAGGAAGATGACGACGTGTTCACGACGGAGGAGGAAGCAGCAAAGGACAACGTGCTGGCGCCTCGAGGAAGCAGTCTTCAACGGTCATCTGATCAGAGCGGTGCGAGGAGATTGCTGACACCCCCTCCGGAGGCGCAACAAGTGCGTGCGGACAACACCCCGAAGGCGAAGGAGGTTGTCGTCGACGTCGGCGGCGAGGACGACGAGCCCTTGGAAAGCCGTAGGCAGCGCACTGTCACACAAGGCTCCACGACCACGACAGTTAGGATATGCGCCGCGACTGAAGAAAGGCCACCTCAGGGTGGCCTGCCTTTGACGCTGTCCCAGCCGCGTCCGCGCAACGCGGTTGCAGAGGGCGGCTCCATGGAACACGAGGGAGGGGAGGGGGCCCAACAAGAAGCGCGCGTGGCGAGTGGGGGGGCGATCGCTGGTGCAACCGCGGGGTCTTCGGGCAATGTTGCTGCCGTGGCGAGGGCGAGAGAGGAGGTCCCAGTCGTGGAGCGGGAGGCAACGCACGGCGACAACAAGGGTGAAAAGGAGGATGAAGACCCCCTTCTAAGCCGGGTTCGGAAGGGGGGGATGGCGAGAGATTTGGCCGACCGTGCCCGCCTGTGGGTGGATGACAAAGCATTCTGGACGACGGGGGAGGGGCGAAGGTTGTACAACATCGTCCACAAAATGCGGGAGTACTTTGTGTCCCCATCGCCAGCGGGCTGCAAACGCCCGCCATGCCCAGGAGCGTCGTCATGCCAAAATCGTCCACGACCCTAACAAGGATTGCAGATCCCGCATAACTGCAGCAAGCGATCGCCCGCGCGACGACAGCGGAGAATATTGCTCTGCACGTCTTGCACGGATGGGTGTTCAAGTCCGGAAACTGCCCCCGAGGATTCAATGTCGCTTTCCAGTACGCGCTGGAGTCGGTGGCGACGGACATTGCGCGCGTCATGTGGTACGGCGACTCGGCGAGGAGTGGAGCAACGTCGTTAGCGTGACCGTTTGCTCGCACACAAATCAACCTCAACATGGACTTGCCACTGTGGTTTGCAGGCGCGAACATCGAGGACAGGCCGGAGGAGGACGACATGGCGGCGCACCAGGAGCCGACCGTTATATGCATCGCGCATGCATTTCGCGCCGCGTCGTCGACGCCGGGTTCATCTCACACGATCGTCTGTCAAGAATTGCGGATTGCTTCAGGCTTTTGTTGGCTGCCTGCATGTGGTTGATGCGCATGGCGGGAGATGATCCGCGCAGCCACTACGAAGCCTTTTACTTCGCGAAGCTGGTCGCGAAGCCCACGCTCGTCTCGTCCATGCATCGCGCCTTCGATCATCGACGGTCCGTCATCCGAGCCACGAACACCGTCACGGAGAGACTAGGGAAGGCGAACGCCACATTCGGAGACTACCCGAAGTACATCCCCGACTGGGCTTCCTGCGACATCGTCTTCGGGCACGATGCGACCATAACAGGGCCAGAGGACGCGAAGAGGAGGGATTGGTTGGGTTCGGGCCCCTTGGAGGACGACGACGACGATGATAAAGAGGACACGTAGGGGGGAGGTTGGTTGGGAGAGGGTGTTGCTGGTGCTGACACGTGCACGGCGGGAGAGGGTACGCGAACGGGTCGCGTGTTCCAGCGTGGGTAAGGGAAGTGGAGAGGGGGGAGCGCTTGGTGGCGTCCGAGACGCAGGTTTGGTGGCGCCGCGTTACGATAACGGATTGTTGATGGCCTTTCCCTTTAAAGTTCGTGTTTGTGTTTTTACACCTTGTCGCTCGTGCTTGCAGACGACCGACGGTTCAGGTCGTCCAGTCTGGCAGGGTGCTTGATGCAACTGCGGTCGTGGTTGCTCGTGGATGTGGATGGTGTTTGGCTGCCGATGCTGGAGAAGCGACGGTAAACGGCGCTCTCTTCAGCATATTGTAGGAGCGGAGTAGGTTTCAGCCATGTCATTTTGTGTTGTTGTCGGCGCAGTTTGCGGCGAGACCAGTTGATCGCGCTTGGAGCGCACCCTTTTTTTTTTTTAATTTCAATTCAGAAGGAGATTTCGTCAGTTTCAAGATCATGACTGATCACTCATCACACACCGAACGCTCCTTGCTTTCTTGGATGCACAATAAGTTGTGTTTCTCCATTTGCATGTGCCATTGTCGGTCGTTGCTTTGTTTGGTTTTCTTTTTTTTTTTCCTCCCCCACTTACTCCGAATGACAAACAAAACATGTGTTTCTGATCCAGTCCAACACTCGCATGAAGACAAAGCGCAGCGCATCAAACAACATGCGATGTCCAACAGAACACATTGTCAACAAGCAATGGCAAACTGCATCAACGCAAAGAAATAGCAACACACAATATCGACGCAATGAAATACCCACACACACAATGCCAACACGTAATGGAAATCGACGACACAAACTTAGAAAGGGATTTGCGATGTCGTTCAACGATTCATATCGGAGAGTTCAAATTCGAAGGGAGGTGGGGAAGAAGTTTCATGGCCACCCGAATGACCAACAATGCTCTAACCTCTGTGCTCAAAATCGGCGCACTTCACACCCGCAGTGCGCCGTGTCCGCACTACAGAACTTCAACGACAATAACAAAATTCAAGAAAACGGACGGCGACGCACGTCAGCAAATCGCGACGGCAACCAAACACGACCCACGACGCAAACTACCGACCGCGATGCAGGACAGAAGCTAGCAACCCAATCAAGGTTGGACGGAACAACGAATCTGCCCTCCGGCCATTGCTACAATGAACGCGCTTCCACGCGCAGTGACACGCTGTCGTCCACCATGGGGAACACGATCCTCCACGCAAACCACCAACCCCGACGGGGTACAGACGATAGCGACCTAATGAAGGCAGGACGAAACAAAGAATCTGCCCTCCGCCCATTGCTGCAATGAATGCACTTCCACGCGCTGCCGTCCACGAATGAAACACAACTCAATCGTGTTTCAATCGTTCTGCCAAAGCATCCCTCAACGCCAACCTTTCGTCTGTCGACGTCATCATCGACACAGGCTGGAGGGGCTCTTCGATCCCCAGCTCCACACATCGTCGCACACCATTAGCGTCGACCTCCCATAGCAGATTCTCGTCAAAGGGGATTTCAGCGTCGATCAGCATGTTGTGCAGTATGCATACGGCGGTGAACTGTTGTGGTAGCGTCTCCAGGTTTGTCTTGTGTGTCCGCAGAAACAGCCGCCACATGCCCTTCAGCCTGCCGAACGCCCTCTCCATCGCTCCCCGTGCTACCTTTTGTTTGTGGTCAAACCGCTGCTCGTCGACGTGCTGATCGATGCCTCCACACGGGACGACCATCCATTCGGAAAGGGGGTAGCTATTGTCCGCCAGAACATACCCGTTCGTCTTCACACCGAACAGCAGTGTCACGGGGGGACCGCGGAACAACGACCCCTCCTCTGCACGCAGCGACAGGCTGGATAACTGCAGCACCCTGATGTCGTGGCAACTACCTGGGTATCCCATGTGCACGTCGAGCACACGCAAGTCCAGGTCGACGACAACCTGCGAGACGATGGAAAAACGGCGCTTCCTGTCGTAGTAGTTTTCGCTCGGAGCGTTCGCTGACTTGTCGACATAGATGTGAGTACAATCAATGCAACCGTGGCAGTTGGGGAACCCTTGTCAGCAAACGCCTGCAGAACGATGAGTTTACGAACTCCTGTCGGCCACGCGATCTTCTCTCCGAACACCCTTAGCAGCGCGACAGTCACGTCGCGGACGACAATCAGGCCAGAAGCTCGTCCAATCCCGAAGTTGCACGTGTTGCTCTCGTACGTCTCCCCTGAAGCCCACCTATACAGCGCGTACGCCACAATCTGGTCCGGCTGCAAAGGCTCCCTGTAGAACGTCACCCGCCGCTGAAGATGAGGCGCACACTCCTCCGCGATTTCCCGGAACACTCGTGGCGACATTCGAAGCTTATCCTGGAAGTAGTCGTTTGCCGCGTCGTCGCATTGCCTGAGGTCTTCCCACGTGCCTCCTGTCCTGCACTTCCCACCACCGCGGCGTCGCACGTGGTATCACTCCGCAACCCAACGCGTAGCACAGCTGAACAATAGCCTCCGACGTCACCACATATTCGGCCCCATCGCACGGATCTTGCGTCAATTTCCTCCGTCTACGCGCGCGCAACTGCTCCTTCAGTCGCCCCAGCGCCCTCTCCTGCTGACATCGAAGAACGATCGTGGACACGGCCGTCGCCACAGCCTGCAGCTCACGAGGAGTCAACACATCACGTCTACCCTCTGCGCCGCCCTCTATAGCCGCGACGTGGAAAAGGTCCCGTCGTTCCGCTGCCGTCTGTGTCGTACTTCCGCACACGACGAAGAAGTCGAAGACGTCCGTCGAAAGGCGGCCACTTTTCTATGCTTACAGTCCCGGAAACGGCAACGAGGAGCAACGCGCAGTCGACGTGTGCAAAGGTCCACGACGATGGAAGCACCACATGCTGCCCTCGCAGTCGCAACGGCCTCGGGACGGAACCTCCGCCGCCGCCGAGCCCCTTTCCGCAGCACGCCACCCTCGCGCCGCCAGGCACACGTCGTCATCGTCGTCGCAGCACTCGTTCGAATTTTGAATTTCAAATGCCCACACCCTTGGGGTACAATTTCTTTTCGCGTCGCCCGCCGTCTGCCATTTCCTGCCTCGCGTCGCTGGATCACGCCGCCTCCACACGGACAAAAGAAGCTGGACCAAGGACGACCGACCCCGCGGCCGCTAATTTATGTATAAAAATGGCCGCGGGGAAGCCACAAGGAAACATCCTGGGGGGCCGTCCCCAAGGATGAGTGGAACGACGCCGCAAATTCCCCTAAGAAGCCACAAGGATGTTTCCTTGTGGCTCAAGGAAACCGTAACGAGTGTCTAACGAGGCCCAATGTCTTTATATGTTTTTGATCATCTATCTCATCCTCTCGCTACTCTGTGCATATTACGGGGGAACACCAACCAACCAAGAACTCTCCCCAGCCCGGGAGGAGAGCAAGGCTGATACACCAGCCCCTCATCACTGTGATGAGGGGTGGGCAGGTGTTGCTGAGGGGGAAAGCGGCAGTGCTATTTGGTAGTGCCGAGTGCTATGGCCAGTAGCTGCATCTCCCCCTTCACCCCCCCCAACCCCACTTTTTTTATTTTTTTATTTTAACAAAGCTCCATCTATTGGTGGGTAGCAACACCTGCTGGAAACCGGGTCCAGCGTCCCATAGATACAACCATATCCTCACAAAGTGGCACGGACATTAGCTGTGTCTAATGGCAAACATAGTTGTTGCATAGCACCCAACAATATTGGCCAAGGTCCTGCCAATGCTGGGGGAGGGGGGGGGGAGGGGCCGGGGGGCAATGGGCTAAGCTGTATTTTTCTCTCAGATTCACCTTTCACGGTCCACCTACCACTGCTCCTAAGGAGGTAGAAGAAAAGGGAGGCACAGCTGCTGGCAAAATGCTCGGTCTTTGTGCTAGCCCATGCAACCCCTTCCTTCAATTTGAAAGGTAGCTATGCTTGCAGGGATCAATTCCTTCCTTTTTGTTTTCATCA
The DNA here is from genome assembly GCA_003427395.1 of Chara braunii. Classification (NCBI taxonomy): domain Eukaryota; kingdom Viridiplantae; phylum Streptophyta; class Charophyceae; order Charales; family Characeae; genus Chara; species Chara braunii. The sequence continues at coordinate 60,863 of BFEA01001125.1, forward strand.
AATTTCATGCCTATTTTTAGTATTTTTCCTGTCATTGTTCTTACCACTCTTTTCATCGTGTCTCTTGTCAGGCTGACTCTGTGTGAACATTCCACTAGAAATATACATAGCTAAAACCCATCCTGGGCCCCTGATCCTCTTGATCGATTGGAGGGTCGACAGGTTCTTGGAACTGCAGCATTGGCACCCTGTAGCCACCTACAGATGCCCAGCAGCCAGTGCGCATTAATCCACGCGTACCTTTCACAGGCAAATTTCTGAGACGAGGCTGTGCACATGCCACTTCTTTTGAAAGGATGGCTGGCCTGCCGCGCACGACCCCATTTTGTCTGGATGAATAATGTGCCAAACACCAAAAGACCACGGCGGTACATCCCTAAAGATGCCAGTACACCCCTAAAGACACGGCCCGTCTCAGTCATTTGTATGTGAAAAGTACTCCGTGGTGGTTATGAGGCAGGTACAATGTCATACCATACAATATTTTCCCCCCATACTCAGGGCATTCTCACACTTTTTTTACTTTTTTTTTTCAGGTGCTAGGGATGCTGGTACGAGCAGGCACCACTAGCACTCTCGGGGAGTTTCCATCTATTGGTGGGGAGCAGCACCTGCTGGAAAGCGGGCCCATCATCCCTGAACATTCTCACACAAGCACTTTTCTTACTGTATTTGAGTGGGATTAAGGCAAGACCTGGATAGATCCAACTGCATCATGTCCAGAGCTCGGTTGAAAAAACAGCCAAGGTCGACGAGGTGCGACATGGAGTAGGCCCTCCTTCTTTTCATGTGCACTGCCTTGATCTCACGTGCAATCAACTTCTTTAGTCAAAATAGTCCTAATAAAGACCTGGCTGCTGAAAAGCAGCACGAAGAAGTGTGGTGACTATCACCCCTAAGGGTCTGGTTGCACACATCTATGAATTCCGATAAGTTCCTTACAGCCGTCGACCAAAAAAGAGAAGATTTTTGCAACAACCCCTCTAGTGCTAGTGCTGCTGGTAAGAGCAGACACCGCTAACACCTTGAGGAGAGACTCCATCTATTGGTGGGGAGCATCACCGGCTGGAAAACGGGTCCAGCATCCCTGTTACAGAATGAAACAAAAAGAATCAGAAAACCGAAATCTTGACAGAATATCTGAAAAACGCCTGCCAGCATTGATTACTCTGGATTCCAGAGGATTAACTGAGCAGGGTGCTGAAGGGCGTTGCTGATGACAATCCTCTCCTCACCAGTTATGAAGGCTTCCAGCCGGGTCCCGGCTCCTTGGCAAGGAGACGCCATGGGGGGGGCACCAGTGGGACCACGTGTCTCCCCGCCCCTCTCCAACCGGCTTGCGGGGCATCCCTTCTGCGATTAGAATTGATGAAAGTAAGATGAGAATTGAAAAAGCCGTTTTAGAAACCATGTCCCGCAACTGTCTCACATCCTTACCTCTGAGGCCGGGGACCTGCATGACTGAACCTATGAGACCTGCTATTCTGTAGGCTACACCCGCTCAAAGTGGATATCACGGACGTATTTCCAAGGACGATGGGTGGGGAGGGAATGGGTCCGGCAACTCCTCTACAGGTAGCATGGGGACATGAGAGTCGATTGACAGCCACTCCTTGAACCTCAAATGGTAGTCCCGTGGCACTACTTCCCCTACTTGGCTTCTCTCCCCTCCATTCCCTCCTTCCCAATCCCCTGTCCAGTACACCCCGCTACCCATCCCTCCCGGTCCCCAACCCAGCCATTCCCTTGAGAACTGTAGTAGCCATTCTCGGATGTCTTTTGACCTGTGGAGAGTATCTAGTGATACCGTAATTGTCTTCCATCTGTGCGTGAGCTCTAGTGGGAAGTGCTGTTTGAATTGCTCGATCCTCTCTTCTCCCTCTACCCGGACCTGGTCCAGAGTCAGAACACAGCGTTGCCACCATAGGACCCACAGGATCATTCTTTGGCCCAGGTGAAACATGTTCCACACAAAGGTATTGCCTTGGAAAGGTGGGCAGTGGCCGATAAGGATGGCTTGCCACTCCCACGGCCACAGATAGCCCGGTGTGACGAACCACTTTCTGTAGCGCGCGACTTTCTGTGCGATTGCACTGAGGGGTCCTAAGCTGGGAAGGTTGGGCCAATTACGGGAGATTGGGATTGGAAGGAAATTGCATCGGTGCCCTCCTTTCTTCGTCTTTTTCGTCGTCTCTTTTCGGATGGTTGGGTTCAGGGCCGGGTGAGTCCCGGGACGATCGATTGATTAATTGGCTGTATCTGCGGCGCGCCGCCGTGCGCTTGATTAATGACTGTTGACGTCTCCTCTTTTGTTTCGGTTTTGGAATTTGGGCGCGGACATCGCGCGGGAATTTGCTTCGTTCTTTCGAATTTTCTTTTTGAATTCTTTTTTAAATCTTGCCGAGCCCCGATGGCTCCCGGAATTTTGGACTTTCCTTCCAGGACTTGTGCTTTTCACTTTTCCCGCATTAGTTAGGAATTTAGGAATTTTGTAATTAGGACTTTCTTTTGCCGCGCGGCGCCTTTTGCTTACGGGCTTCTTTATGCGGCTGCAACGGAATTCTGATTAGTCGGCGCCTTTAATCGGGTGTGTAACTGTAATTTTGGACTGGCGCCATTGTAACTGTATCCTTTCTTCTTGTGCTTCGTCTTTCCCGCTCTTGTCTTCTCTTACTGTGTCTGGCCAGCCCCACGGGCTGCATGATCGGATCGATGCGTGGAGAGCGGCTACGTCCCCCATGCCGCGATCGAACCATGCAGACATAGGCAATCCCTCCCCCTCTAATCTTCCTTCTAAGTCCTTGTAATTCCGTGTTCTTCACGCATGCATGCACGCTATAAATTCCAGTTGCGCGATTAGTTAACTCTCTTAACCAACTGTTGGAAGCTCGGGGTTGCGCGATCAGAGAGGGTCGGCACACGAGCGAAGTAAGAGGTGAGTAGAGGAGGAGTCGGGCGACCCGACGAGTTGGTGCCAAACACGCGGGGTTGACGCGGGCCACGACGGACTGTGGGCGCGGGCGAACCTGACGGGTGCGGGAGGACTAAGCGGGGCGACGGCTTTGTGGGTTGGTGCGCGACGACGGACTGTCCGCATCGGAGAAGAAGAGACAGGAAGAGAGAGTTGAGGTTGATGGACGCGGATTTGCTGTTTCTTTTATCTTTTTTCCCTCCTGTCTCGTGTATATAAATTTTGATTTCGGCTCCGGGCAATCTGTCCGTTCTCTGTTTTTCAGAATCTGGACTTGGGTTTTACTCACACTTGTCTTCGCGATTTCCATCTCAGATGCATTGTGTGTATGTTGCTGAATGAAGGAATGTATGGATGCCATGTTTGATTACTTATCTACTAGATCCTTGCCTTTGCCTTTGATTCGTTGCATTTGATGCACTCGTGAGTAAGATAGGAATTTTGCGCGATCGGTAATCCTGTTCTCGTTTTGTTTGTCTTTTGATGAGGCTGTGTGGTTGTTGCATCTTGCATGCTAAAACATTACAGGGTGATTAGACAATCGGATGTCTGACCCAACGAACGCCGCGCGGGGACGTGTGTAAACGCGATATGAGTTGCGCATTTGCACGCACCCCCGTGCGTCGATTCGTCTAACCCAAAAAGACATCGATTGCAGAAGCACCGTCTGATTGGACGCGGGCATCTAGGATCCATGACGGAATAGTCATCCCATACGAACAAGTGTAGGCGCGACTTGGCTCGCGTGGCCTGCAAGTGTTCGCACGAGGTGATCGCAATCGGCACGGACCCGCACTTAGGCATCTTGTAGCTCTGCGCTGACATGATGACATGCTCAGAGAGCTCGGAGTCGTTGTTGTACGACCCGGACTACTTCACCCCCTGGGTAAACGAAATCCTCCGACGGAGATACCCTTGCCTCACCGAGAACCGGCTGTGTCCTAGGGAGTTCCACTGCGCCACCACTAGCGACCCCCGGTGCTCTGATTTCCCCACTCAGGACCACACCCACTACTTCACCCACCCAGGCTTTGTCGTTATCTCCACCAGCTTCCCTCCCTTTCGCCTTCTTCTTCCGTATCATCAACTCAGCGTCGTCCCCTGGAAGGTCATAGCCCCATACTGACCTAGCACGCCTTGCGGAAATTGCCGACGACGTGGCGACCAGAGGACCCCGGACTTCCGAAGGCCTAGCCCGAACGCGCGACGATCGGCGCCACATGGCAACTCTCGACGGCCCGACTCATCGGAACCCCACCCACCCCTAAGGGACCTCCCCGCAAATCGCCGTCCTCGGAACCAATGGCTCGCCCGGCCTTGAGCGATCCGCACATACCATCTACCGTGTGACCAAGGGCGGTCCGCCCTTTCCGCCAAATTGCACTCGTGCCCCTGAAAAACCCCGCCATAGGAGATCTCAGTTCTGACCTGGGACTCCATCCCCACTTTCCCAAAAATCCTTCAAGTTGGCACACCTCTTTTCGCACTTCCAGGCCCACATCTTACTCCGATCAGGAAGTCGCACTGGGCGTGAGGTTGGTATCGGAGCCCGACACGTGGCCGGGTTTTAGGATTAATGGCATGCTAATTGGGCGATTTGGCTAACCGAGGGCGACCTCGACCCCGAAACGAGCATAGACGCGACCCCGTCATCACCCGAAGTTGATCAGCTAATCGACGGGCAGCTAACATGAACGCTAATGCACAAAATCCAAATCCGCATCAGAACGCTAATCAACCAAATCCTAATCAACCCACCCCACGAGCACGGGCTCCCATGACGCCACTTGATGTCTATCTGTTCGACCTTGCACATCATCTTGCAGGGGCGTGGTTGGCCACGCTCCGGGCACAACAATATGATGATAACAAAGCTCAGGTGAACATCCTCGCTCGATTAGCAGGGGACACTCATCATTGGTTTAGTACCTATGTATGGGTGGATCTCCCGACCTTTGAGCGAGATTTTTTGAATCGATTCGATTATGTCCATCCAGAGCAAGCGCTCTACATGATCAAGGACCGAGTTCAAAAACCTCTCGAATCCATTGCAGAGTATAGAAGCCGGTTCTATCGAATGTTTGTGAAAACTGAGCGAGGCAAGCAAGTAGGGAGAAATTTGTTCATAGATGGACTCCGCAGCCGAATGATAAGGGCGAAACTGCAAAACAGTTATCTCCCATCAATCACACGCTGCAACAGATCATGGCCGCGACAGAGGAGATGGAATGAAAGTTTGCGGCGAATTTCCTAGAAGGGGAAGACTATCCTAAGGAAGGGGATTCGTCCGAACTCGCAAGGGCAAGAGCTGAGATGGCTGCATTGCAAAACAAGTTTGAAAACATGTGGTTAGTGTCAGGACCTGTCACCTACATGGAACAGATAGCCCCTAAACGACCGGCCCCGAGTGTAATCACGAGTGTCCGTATTCCTGTGGCACGAGCACCTGTAATGACGGCATCCCCACCACCCATCGAGAATCTTGGACGATCGAATGAATCAACCGCCATATTTGAGCTGACCAAAACATTAATTAGCCTAATCGAGGAAAGCAAAAAGGAACAGTGAGAACATAATGCTCGGTTAGAAGCTATGATGAGAAACATGCGGCCCATCCCGGTGCGTGCCCTCTGATCCAACAAGGGATGGCCCCGGCGCCTGCTCTCGGGGGAGCAGCGAACAATTTGAATGTTTGCTATGCATGCCATCAACCAGGGCATCTAGCCCGTGATTGCCCCCAGAGGCCCCCACAACAACGAATCGGGGTCGCACCCATGGCAGCAGCCCCATCGCTAATGGACCCGGATGGGTAGGAGCTTTGATGGAGGAAATGGAAGGGGGAGGGCGTGCATTAGCTACCATGGAAGAAGCTGCTGAGCTCATCCCGTTAGACCAATATGTGTCGCTTAGTTATGCGGGACTTGGAATGATTGGAACAATCAGACCAGCGCCGGAACAGAAGGAAGTGGTGGAGTGGCGACCTTCTCTAGGAGAGATGGAGTCGGGAGGACCCACCTTCGTCACTGGGGAAATTGATGTGTTGAACATCGTCTGAGCTTTGGACCATCGGATTCCACTTCCGATTGACCATTTGCTCTCGATCTCTGAAGAGGCTAATGAGCGGACGATACAACACTGTAAGGCAGACCGAAAACGATTTGCCCTCGCCTGAACCACGAACGTAAGGGCTAAAGGCCCCACGCCAGATGAAAATATGGTTGGCACGACGGATCCAATACGGGTAGGACTAATACAGAAGGATGACCATTTCTTGCGGATTAAACCCATCCCGTGGAAATCTGCGGAATGCGATATTGAAATATGGGGAATTCCGTACAATGCAATCATTGATTCGGGAGCTGTTGTTTTGGTCATCTCGCTGAGAGTAGTTGAGAGAGCAGCTAGGAAAAACGACTTGATCATGCTTACAGAGAAGGATCAGCTCGTTTGAGTAGACGAAGAAAAAATTAAAACGGTGGGAAGAATGACCAATGTCGCTTTCCGATTGGGAAAGGTGCATAACAGTCATTTCGTCAAAACGAACATATTATATTTTTTGAATGAAATAAAAACCGACTTTTTTTAATAAAATCCGGTCGGATTTTTTTGCTCCTGGGGGTCCGGCGTTCCCAAAACGCCGGGCCCCCTACATGTATCTGGTCTATGGTTGAGACCAGATACAAAAAAAAATAATAATAATAAATTGGTCTCAACCATAGACCAGATACATGTAGGGGGTCCGGCGTTTTGGGAACGTCGGACCCGCAGGAGCAAAAAATTTTGATCATGTTTTGGCAAAAAAAATCGGTTTTGATTTTGTTCAAAAAATATAATATGTACGTTTTGACGAAATGACTGTTCATGCGTTAGGTGACGTCATGGTATTAGATGTAAACACCTACGACGTTTTTTTTTTGACTTCCCGCTTTTGTGGCATTACAAGCGAACCTGGATTTCCAGCGACGGTCAATCGTCCTTTGAAATACGGGAGGAGAGCCCTATGTTGTACCTATGAGACTAACTCTTCGTACTACCATCAACGCAGTCCCGCGAGTTTCGCCAATGGTAAAGGGGACTCTTCGTATGATTACCTGGGAAGACGATGAACCATCATCGAAGGATGCGGACAGCAGTGACGAAAATGACCCGGAAATTCTGCAGCTAGCACGACAACGCATTTATTACCCGCCGCCCAGGACGATCCCAATAACAATGCATCAAACTAGTCGGAATATCCAAAGGACCAAGGTGATGATTTTGGGTGAACCCCTCGTACAGATTTCGAGGATGGTCGACTCTTTAGAACCCCCTCAAACCCTGTACGAAGGAACCTCCCCTCTCCTCGCCAGATACAACGACAAAAAACACCACTGCGATATCATAGATCTACCGAAGTCCCTGTTGACAGCCGCAAAGGAAGAACGATTGTTACAACTAGGGGCGGAGGCCAGTTCTTTCCCCTAGGCGTCTCGAGGCCGAGTCGGACGAGCTTGGAGTAAAGATCGCAACTAAAATCGTACCTTGGCAAGATATCTACGATGGGATCACCCCGGAAGGACACGTGGCCATCCGGGAGGAAGACGCCCAGATGATGGTCACTGTGTTCTTCTGGAAATCGGACCATTCGTTTATCTTTGCCCCACCGCCCGATGTGGCAAAACAAGCACGCATGAAGCAGATCGACGTACGAAACTAGGAACAACTTTTCGAATTACACGTTCCACAGTACGTGCCTGACGTGATTCATCGTTTGGTTGCGGATATTCTGACGGAATATCAGGGAGCGATTCGCGTAACCGATACTGATATTGGCTTGTCGTTGGTTATTCAACACGAAATTCAGACAGAAAATCATTCCCTAATCCACTATAAGCCCTACCTATACTCCCTGATAGAACGAAAAAAGGCTCTCGAACGAATTCGGGACTTCAAAGCAAGCAGGTGGATCGAACCCACCACCGGACCATGGTCATTTTCAGTAGTGTTAGTACCAAAGAAGAACGGATCAATTCGCATATGCATCGATTATCGCAAGCTGAATGAAATCACGATTAAAGATGTGTATCCCCTCCCCCAGATTGATGATTTGTTGGATGCAATTTAATACTCTAATTATTTTAGCAAGTTTGATATTCGGCATGGCTNGATTAAAGATGTGTATCCCCTCCCCCAGATTGATGATTTGTTGGATGCAATTTAATACTCTAATTATTTTAGCAAGTTTGATATTCGGCATGGCTTCCATCACATTCTGGTTAAAGAGGAAGATCGGCCAAAGACGGCCTTCGTGCTGTTTGAAGGCACGTGGCAGTGGGTTCGGTGTCCGATGGGGATTTGCAACGCGCCTGCCACGTTTCAGCGAGCGATGAACATGACATTCCAGAACTTCGTCAACAAGACGCGGCTAACTCAGGGAATGATCAACTTCTGCGTGATTGTATACATGGATGATATCCTTGTCTACTCGGAGACCTATCACGAGCATGCACAACACATTGAGTGGACGTTGGGAGTGCTGAGCGACGCTGGGTTCAAGATCGCACTCGAAAAGAGCGAATTTTTCCTCTCAAAAATTTCGTTCTTGGGTTACATCGTGACACGTGGAGGATTGCCGCCTGACTCGAGAAAGGTCGCGGCGGTGAGAGAAGCTCTGGTTCCCACGTCGCTGACGCAGGTTGGAGCCATCTTGGGGTTGRCATTGTACTATCGCCGTTTCATCAAAGGCTTCCCCGCGATTGCACGGGCGCTAACGAACCTGGTACGAAAGGACCAGCCTCTCAGTTGGGACGCGGAGTGTGAGCAGGCCTTCGYGACCCTCAAAGACGCTCTGGCGACGACACCTATTTTGATCYGACCGGACCCCTYGAAACAGTTCATTCTTATCAYWGACTGGCAACCGGAAGCTATTTTCGCTATTCTCGTGCAGAGGGGGAACGATGGTCGCGAACATGTCATCGAGTACGCRTCGCGAACARTGCTAKACSAACAGAGGAATGACTYAGCACCCCAAGGCGAATGTTATGCAGTAGTCTGGGGAATTCARCACTTTCATCCGTATCTCTATGGGCAGAAGTTCCGCCTCGTARCGGATCACGAACCCTTGCTGGCTTTGAAGAAGCTCACTAATTACACGGGCATGATTGGACGTTGGGCGGTAYGACTACAGGAGTACGACTTCGACATCATCCACCGGAAGACAGAAAGGCACGGCAACGCGGACGGACTGACAGGTTTGCATCGGCCCGCTAAAGTACCGAAGGGCGAGGAAATCACTCCGTGGRAGGAGTCAGAACCGACAAACGGGCCTAAGTACGGACAAGTGGCAGTTCTYCCACGTGGCAAGAAGCAKACCGGTGGCAATGGGTGATGGAGGTAACCGCACTACCCCTCTTTCTCCCATCTCTTTTTCRTCTATTATCTCCCTGCCTGWTAAATTTTGCTATTTTTGCGAAGCAATTTCTCGCGTATACTTTGTCTCCATGTGTCATAACGGGGAAGGGTATGCGGAATGGATAGACTGCCRGCACTGTGTCGCACGAGCCCATGGCTCGTGCATCCAATACCAAAATAACAGTAAACCATGGTTATGCCCCTTGTGTCGGGTTGACAAGATCCCGACCGAGGCTCGCTTCCTGGATGCCACGTCAAAAGGGTTGGAAAAGACCCGAAAATTTCGAAGGGCCGAAGTATGGACCGACATCGCTTTGATTGCCACCTTACTTGGTAACCCCCTCCAGGATTTCACCAAGGAAGATCGGAGGAGGGCTAAGGAAAGGGCTTGGGATTATCGATGGATAGAGGATAGGTTAGAAAAACGAAAAACGGACGGCAGTGGGATGTGGATGGTTGTACCGCATCCGTTCATGAGGTACGACTGGGTGAAGACGGCACATGAGRAAACGGCAGCCCATTTTGCTGTACGGATTACAGAGTCAGCAATCGACAAAAATGAGTGGTATTGGTCCAATATTCGGGACGATGTGAAATTCATCGTCGCAAACTGTCAAGTCTGCGTTGCTGACAAGGCGCCGATCCACCCGCCTAGATCGATAGTTCCAACGGTAGTTGAGCGGCCGTTCTAGAGGGTGAGTATGGATACCACCGATATCGTGGTACCTCCTAGTCCTAAGAGCTGTGAGTATTCAGTCCTATTGGTATTTGTCGATCATTTTTCGAAATGGATCGAGGCCTACCCGTATCGCACACGACAAGCCGCCGAAATCGCGCGGTATGTTAACCGTTTTCTCGGGATGCACCAGGATACGGAAGAGATCCTGACCGATAACGGGGCAGAATTCAGAGGGGAAGTATTAAGGAACCTGGTCATACACGGTGTCGTTGTGCGGAACACCGCGCCCCATATGTCACAATCCAATGGGCTGGTAAAAAACGCCAATAGGGTGATAAAGACAACATAAATAGACTTAGTGATTCAATGAAATCATCATGTAAAAAAGCGAAATGATACCAAGCCTCCCTGACGAATCAACGCTTAACTGCCAGCCCACAAGGGCCACAACCCGAGACAAGGCCAAGCGACATAAGAGTTAATGGAGCGGTCCCTCCCCAGGCTAGCCCGAAAACGCCAGAAAATGACCAAGTTGGCCCATGGCCGACAGGTTTCAATCTACGAGGCCCGGAATGGGAACGCAGGTCCACGACCCCAGTACAAGTTGGGGGACATCGTGCAGGTGAGGAAATGTGCTCGCCAGGGCAAGCTAGCGCCATGATTCTTCGGGCCATTYCGTGTGATTGATCTCGGACCCAACGGCGTGAACACCGTGCGGCTTGCGCCTGAGGTCTCCGGCAGCCGATCGGCTCGGCCGATCATCCGCCACGTGTCCTACCTTCGTCCCCTTCCTCCTTCCCCATCTTCGCCTTCATCTGATTCCTCCTCCGCAGCGGAAGAGGACGACGACTGCTTATCGCCTGTCTCTCCGTCTCCTTCTCGTTCTCCTTCCGTTACTCCGTCCCCGTCGCCATTGCCATGAGTTTTTTTATGGAGCGAGCTCTCGACGATCCCCTGCTGGTGCCAAGGTGTCACATCTCGGTGATCCGACAAGTTCACCATCCGCGGCTCAATCCGGACCTTCGGCGACTGGCGCAATTCTTCTGTACTCGGGGAGTGTACGCAGCTGCTGAATTTCGCTTTGCAGGCAGTTCCCAGGCGGTTGTGTAGGCGGAGGCGGTGGCAGTTCATCGGCGATCGACTCCCGAAATCAGCCACGTGTCTACGGTGGTCGCCTTCAGTGGCGACATCAGTACCATCAGCCCGCTGCGGCATACAGCCATCAAGACGTCGCTCCGGCTCTGGGCGCAGCAGTTGGCGGCGGAGTGGAATCGTTAGCTCACGCCCCACGGAGATAACCTTTTTCCCACGGACGGCGTCGATCTCAACGGGATCCGAACCTTCCAACACGAGCCGACAGTGGTGCTCCCCGAACTCATCCCCTTGCCCCGTCCTCAATGAACCCATCCCCGATTTCCACCTTCGACCTCTTCTCCTTCTTTCCCACTTTCCGGCAATCCGGAGTCCATCCACACCTTTGCTTTTGTCTTGAATCCCTCGATGTCCCCCTCCTCGATCCCCTGCAGTTGAGGTGTTGGCGAGAACACCTCGTAGAGTTGTCGGTGTGTCTGGTCGGTGTAAGGGTCACGTGGACGCGGCACGAAGATCACCGCTAGTGGGCCGAGAACCTCGAGCTGCTTATTATCGAGGCGTGGCGAACAGGAGTGGAAGGCGATCTGCTCGGATTCCTCTTCGGATCGGTGTGGCCCGATCATCGCCAACTGATCGTACAAGAGTTAACAGTCCCCCTTGCGCAGCTGGCCGACGATCTCCCCCTTAAGATCGTCTCACAGAGCGACGACAGCCCGGTCCCGCACGTTCGCACGCGGACCTTGGCGCCATATCTTCAGTGGTCGGTGTGCTTAGAGGAAAAAGGAAGCGGCCACAACCCACCATCACAGCGCGGTAATTTGGACCCGCACGAGATACATGATAGTCGACCTCGCCTTCTTCCAAGATCGGACGGCTTCCGAGAATGAGGAGGTAGAGATTGAAGCGGAAGAAGGAACCTCGGAAGAAGAAGAAGAGGTCGAAGAAGAGGCTGACGAGGAAGAAACTCCCGAAGAAGGGAGTTGCGGTGAGCACAACGAAGGGGAGCAAAGTGAAGAGGAGGAGGAAGAAGAGCAAGACAGCGAAGAAGAAGAAGAAGCGAATCTCCGGCTTCATCTGGCTCCACACCCCGGCCCTTCGTTCGTCTACGTCAAGATCTCAGCGTTCGGGCTCCGTCCCCGGTCGTTCTCTCGCCGACCCCGTGATTACCTCATGCTTACCCGCCTCCCTGGTAGACCTCCGTTCCCTGATCGATAGTGCCCTTTCCCCGACAACCTTTTCTACCATCTCTACGCTACCCGCCTTCTGGTCTCCGTCTATCCGCATGCCATCACGCGCTCTGTAGTCGACGCCTTCCTCCTTCATGTGCTGCTGTTTAGCGCAGACTAGCGGGAATATAACCACGTAGAAATATATTGTGTTATATCCGGCACTTTCCCCGCCTGCGAAGACTATGAGGATTTTTGCGCCGCCGTGCGTCGAACCCTTTCGGCCATCTACCCCGACTACATTGCGGCTTTTCGCCATCTTCACGAAGACCCTCGCTTTCCCCGCATTCATCGCTCCTTCCACTACGCTACCCTTCCCGCCTTCGCCTCCCCCGCCATCAGTCAGTTCATGCCCCCTCTTCCCCTTAACCACCCGCCCTCACCCCCCTCGATGATTCGGTTGCCCTTCCCCGGGAACATCTGCTTTAGAGTGCCTATCCTCCTTTTTCTCATTGATGCATGTTCGGTCGATACGTGTCACGGTGACGACACGTTTAATCCCCTCCTTGGATTGCTAATGGCCCTCCCTGAGAAATTAGTAGTAGAGCTGTGTTTGCCACGTTGGACGACGACCACACTCATTCGAACGGTAAGTGGCATAGGGAGAAGAGCTCCGCATGTCGATCGATTAGAGAGATCGACATGTGTCAACAAGCAAGCAGGAGCTTGCTCATATTGGAACCCCCTGGGCGTCACATATGTAATGAACCAATTTCTGTAGCGCGCGACTTTCTGCGCGATTGCAATGAGGGGTCCTAAGCTGGGAAGTTTGGGCCAATTACGGGAGACTGGAATTGGAAGGAAATTGCATCGGTGCCCTTGTTTCTTCGTCTTTTTCGTCGTCTCTTTTCGGATGGTTGGGTTCAGGGCCGGGTGAGTCCCGGGACGATCGATTGATTGATTGGCTGTGTCTGCGGCGCGCCGCCGTGCGCGCGATTAATAACTGTTGRCGTCGCCTCTTTTATTTCGGTTTTGGAATTTGGGCACGGACATCACGTGGGAATTTGCTTCGTTCTTTTGAATTTTCTTTTTGATTTTTTTTTCGAATCTTGCCGAACCCCGATGGCTCCCTGAATTTTGGACTTTCCTTCGAGAACTTGTGCTTTTTGCATTTCCCGCATTACTTAGGAATTTAGGAATTTTGTAATTAGGACTTTCTTTTGCCGCACGGCGCCGTTTGCTTACGTGCTTCTTTATGCGGCTGCAACGGAATTCTGATTAGTCGGCGCCTTTAATCGGGTGTGTAACTGTAATTTTGGACTGGCGTCATTGTAACGGTATCCTTTCTTCTTGTGCTTCGTCTTTCCCGCTCTCGTCTTCTCTTACTGTGTCTGGCCAGCCCCGCAGGACACATGATCGGATCGATGCGTGGAGAGCGGCTACGTCCCCCGTGCCACGATCGAACCATGCAGACGTAGGCAATCCCTCTCCCTCTAATCTTACTTCTAAGTCCTTGTAATTTCGTGTTCGTTGCGCATGCATGCACGCTATAAATTCCAGCTGCGCGATTAGTTAACTGTCTTAACCAACTGTTGGAAGCTCGGGGTTGCGCGATCAGAGAGGGTCGGCACACGAGCGAAGTAAGAGGTGAGTAGAGCAGGAGTCGGGCGACAAGACGAGCTGGTGCCAAACGCGTGTTGTTGACGCGGGCCACGACGGACTGTGGGCGTGGGCGAACCTGATGGGTGCGGGAGGACTAAGCGGTGTGACGACTTCGTGGGTTGGTGCGCGACGACGGACTGTCCGAATCGGAAAAGAAGAGAGAGGAAGAGAGAGTTGAGGTTGATGGACGCGGATTTGCTGTTTCTTTTATCTTTTGTCCCTCCTGTCTCGTGTATATAAATTTTGATTTCCGCTCCGGGCGATCTGTCCGTTCTCTGTTTTTCGGAATCTGGACTTGGGTTTTGTTCAYACTTGTCTTCGCGATTTCCATCTCAAATGCATTGTGTGTATATTGCTGAATGAAGGAATGTATCGATGCCATGTTTGATTACCTTTGTACTAGATCCTTGCCTTTGCCTTTGATTCGTTGCATTTGATGCGCTCGTGAGTAGGATAGGAATTTTGCGCGATCGGTAATCCTGTTCTCGTTTTGTTTGTCTTTTTATGAGGCTGTGTGGTTGTTGCATCTTGCATGCTCAAAAATTACAATGTGATTAGACAATCGGATGTCTGGCCCAGCGAACGTCACGCGGGGACGTGTGTAAACGCGATATGAGTTGCGCATTTGCACGCACCCCCGTGCGTTGATTCGTCTAACCCAAAAAGACCATTGATTGCAGAAGCACCGTCTGATTGGACGCGGGCATCCAGGATCCGCGACGGAACAGTCATCCCATACGAACACGTGTAGGCGCGACTTGGCTCGCGTGGCCTGCACGTGCTCGCACGCGGTGATCGCAATCGACACGGACCCGCCCTTAGGCATCTTGTAGCTCTGCGATGACATGATGACACGCTCTAAGAGCTCGGAGTCGTTGCTGTACGACCCAAACTACTTCACCCCCTGGGTAAACGAAATCCTCTGACGAAGATACCCTTGCCTCACCGAGAACCGACTGTGTCCTAGGGAGTTTCACTGTGATCTGATTTCCCCACTCAGGACCACACCCACTACTTCACCCACCCAGGCTTTGTCGTTATCTCCACCAGTTTCCCTCCCTTTCGCCTTCTTCTTCCGTATCATCAACTCAGCGTCGTCCCGTGGAAGGTCATAGCCCCATACTGACCCAGCACGCGTTGCGGAAATTGCCGACGACGTGGCGACCAGAGGACCTTGGACTTCCGAAGGCCTAGCCCGAACGCGCGACGATCGGCGCCACATGGCAACTCCCGACGGCCCGACTGATCGGAACCCCACCCACCCCGAAGGGACCTCCCCGCAAATCGCCGTCCTCAGAACCAATGGCTCGCCCGACCTTGAGCGATCCGCGCATACCATCTACCTTGTGACCAAGGGCGGTCCACCCTCTCCGCCAAATTGCACTCGTGCCCTTGAAAAACCCCGCCATAGGAGATCTCGTTCTGACCTGGGACTCCACCCCCACTTTCCCAAAAATCCTTCGCACACCCCTTTTCGCACTTCAAGGCCCACATCTTACTCCGATCAGGAAGTCGCGCTGGGCGTGAGGTTGGTATCGGAGCCCGACACGTGGCCGGGTTCTAGGATTAATAGCACGCTAATTGGGTGATTTGGCGAACCGAGGGCGACCTCGACCCCGGAACGAGCATAGACGCGACCCCAGCATCACCCGAAGTAGATCAGCTAATCGACTGGCAGCTAACATGAATGTAAATGCACAGAATCCGAATCCGCAGCAGAACGCTAATCAACCAGATCCTTATCAACCCACCCCACGAGCACGGGCTCCCATGATGCCACTTGATCTCTATCTGTTCGACCCTACACATCATCTTGTAGGGGCATGGCTGGCCACGCTCCGGGCACAAGAATATGATGATAACGAAGCTCAGGTGAACATCCCCGCTCGATCAGCAGGGGACGCTCATCATTGGTTTAGTACCTATGTATGGGTGGATCTCCCGACCTTTGAGCGAGATTTTTTGAATCGATTTGATTATGACCATCCAGAGCAAGCACTCTACATGATCAAGGACCGAGTTCAAAAACCTCTCGAATCCATTGCAGAGTATCGAAACCGGTTCTATCGAATGTTTGTGAAAACTGAGAGAGGCGAGCAAGTAGGGAGAGATTTGTTCATAGATGGACTCCGCAGCCGAACGATAAGGGCGAAACTGCAAAAACACTTATCTCCCATCAATCACACACTGCAACAGATCATGGCCGCGACAGAGGAGATGGAACGAAAGTTCGCGGCGAATTTCCTAGAAGGGGAAGACTATCCTAAGGAAGGGTGTTCGTCCGAACTCGCAAGGGCAAGAGCTGAGCTGGCTGCGTTGCAAAACAAGTTTGAAAACATGGGGTTTGTGTCAGGACCTGTCACCTACATGGAACAGATAGCCCCTAAACGACCGGCCCCGATTGTAATCATGAGTGTCCCTATTCCTGCGGCATGAGCACTTGTAATGACGACATCCCCACCACCCATCGAGAATCTTGTACGATTGAATGAATCAACCGCCATATTTGAGCTGACCAAAACATTAATTAGCCTAATCGAGGAAAGCAAAAAGGAACAGTGAGAACATAATGCTCGGTTAGAAGCTACGATGAGAAACATGCGGCCCATCCCGGTGCGTGCCCTCTGATCCAACAAGGGATGGCCCCGGCGCCTACTCTCGGGGGAGCCGCGAACAATTTGAATGTTTGCTATGCATGCCATCAACCAGGGCATCTAGCCCGTGATTGCCCCCACAGGCCCCCACAACAACGAATAGGGGTCGCACCCATGGCAGCAGCCCCATCGCTAACGGACCCGGACGGGTAGGAGCTCTGATGGAGGAAATGGAAGGTGGAGGAAGTGCGTTAGCTACCACGGAAGAAGCTGCTGAGCTCATCCCGTTAGACGAATATGTGTCGCTTGGTTATACGGGACTTGGAATGATTGGAACAATCAGACCAGCGCCGGAACAGAAGGAAGTGGCGGAGTGGCGACCTTCTCCAGGAGAGATGGAGTCGGAAGGACCAACCTTCGTCACTGGGGAAATTGATGTGTTGAACATCGTCCGAGCTTTGGACCATCGGATTCCACTTCCGATCGGCCATTTGCTCTCGATCTCTGAACAGGCTAATGAGCGGATGATACAACACAGTAAGGAGGACCGAAAACGATTCGCCCTCGCCCGAACCACGAACGTAAAGGCTAAAGGCCCCACGCCAGATGAAAATATGGTTGGCACGACGGATCCAATACAGGTAGGACTAATACAAAAGGATGACCATTTCTTGCGTATTAAACCGATCCCGTGGAAATCTGCGGAATGCGATATTGAAATATGGGGAATTCCGTACAATGCAATCATTGATTAGGGAGCTGTTGTTTTGGCCACCTCGCAAAGAGTAGTTGAGAGAGCAGGTAGGCAAAACGACTTGATCATGCTTAGAGAGAAGGATCAGCTCGTTTCGGCAGACGAAGAAAAAATTAAAACGGTGGGAAGAATGACCAATGCCGCTTTCCGATTGGGAAAGGTGCATGCGTTAGGTGACGTCATGGTATTAGATGTAAACACCTACGACGTTCTTTTCGGACTTCCCGCTTTTGTGGCATTACAAGCGAACCTGGATTTCGACCGACGGTCAGTCGTCCTTCGAAATACGGGAGGAGAGCCCTATGCTGTACCTATGAGACTAACTCTTCGTACTACCATCAACGCAGTTCCGCGAGTTTCACCAATGATAGAGGGGACTCTTTGTATGATTACCTGGGAAGACGATGAGCCATCATCGAAGGATGCGGACAGCAGTGACGAAAATGACCTGGAAATTTTGCAGCTAGCACGACAACGCATTTATTACCCACCGCGCAGGACGATCGCAATAACAATGCATCTAACCAGTCGGAATATCCAAAGGACCAAGGCGATGATTTTGGGTGAACCCCTCGTACAGATTTCGAGGATGGTCAACTCTTTGGAACCCTCTCAAACCCTGTACGAAGGAACCTCCCCTCTCCTTGCCCGATACAACGACAAAAAACACTACTGCGATATCATAGATCTATTGAAGTCCCTGTTGACACCCACAAAGGAAGTACGATTGTTACAACTAGGGGCGGAGACCAGTTCTTTGGAACCTTCTGGGCATCTCGAGGCCGAGTCGGACGAGCTTGGAGTAAAGATCGCAACTAAAACCGTACATTGGCAAGATATCTACGACGGGATCACCCCGGAAGGACACGTGGCCATCCGGGAGGAAGACGCCCAGATGATGGTCACGGTGTTGTCCTGGCGATCGGACCATTCGTTTATCTTTGCGCCACCGCCTGACGTGGCAAAACAAGCACGCATGAAGCAGATCGACGTACGAATCTAGGAACAACTTTTCGAATTACACGTTCCACAGTACGTGCCGGACGTGATTCATCATTTGCTTGCGGATATTCTGACGGAATATTAGGGAGAGATTAGCGTAACCGATACTGATATTGGCTTGTCGTTGGTTATTCAACACGAAATTCAAACGAGAAATCATTCCCCAATCCACTGTAAGCCATACCTATACTCCCTGATAGAACGAAAAAAAACTCTCGAACGAATTCGGGAATTCGAAGCAAGCGGGTGGATCGAACCCGCCACCGGACCATGGTCATTTCCAGTAGTGTTAGTACCAAAGAAGAACGGATCAATTCGCATATGCATCGATTATCGCAAGCTGAATGAAATCATGATTAAAGATGTGTATCCCCTCCCCCAGATTGATGATTTGTTGGATGCAATTTAATACTCTAATTATTTTAGCAAGTTTGATATTCG
>BFEA01001125.1:98240-114202 GCA_003427395.1 Chara braunii
CCCCCAGAATCGAGTATGCGCCGCATCGGGTGCGCGCGCGTCGTGCCCTCTGCGCGGTGCGGCGCATGTGCGAGACGCCACGCATGTCCATGCGCCGCATGTATGTCTGATACTAATATAAGATCAATTCTGGATTTGGTATTTTTATTCGCTTGGTTTTTCCTAAAGCACGAAAAAGACTTGGTTGTTGGATTGAGCCTTCTGAATGAGTCAAAGAGGTTGGATGAGTGACATAGATTAGCTATTATTTGCTCATCCTTTTCTATGTATGCGGGGCAAGGGGAGGGGATGGTCCATCTGTCCATGTTTCGGTCCGGAGCTGCATTGAAGTCCCCTGCCATGATGACTCGGACTCCAATAGGCAGTCTGTGAAGTATATTTTGAAAAAAAACTTGGCGTTCAGTCAGTTCGTTTGGGCCATATACATTGAGCATACTGACTACTTCATTCTCCACTTTGGCGAGGATATAGATCCATCTGCCTTCCTGCTTATCCGCTTCCCAGTTTAACACTTCATCCTTGGACTCCGATGATATCCATATGGCAACTCCTGCGCTGCCTGTTCGGGGGCCATGCGATCTATATGCTGCATGAGGCCAGATTTCCTTATGGTTATAATTGTGTAGAGGCGTGTCTAGTAGATGTGTTTCCTGAATGCAAATCACGTCCGGCCATTTCTTGCCTCCCACTCCTTTGAGGAGTTCGATTATCATTTGCCTTTTATTCTTCTTAGCTGAGGCGAGACCATTGACGTTGAGGGTCCTTAGATCCAAATCAGCATTCCTTTTCAGTAAATTTAAGTTTTTATCTTTGTTATACAACACATCTATAAGGTTCACCTCATTCATTTTACTCACCATTTACATGTTCTTCCAAGGCGCCGTATCTAGGATTCCCCCTCTCCGAAGGGATGCTTTCTTCATAATTATAATCAGGAGAGAAAGTACATTCTCGTCTGACCAGAATTGACTAGCCTTAATCTTGAGGATTTGCAGATCCTTGAGAGAATCTTCCCCCATCCACCTCAGGCTGACTGCATCCGGAGCTTTGTATCTCAGGTAGACATCACTTTCTGCAATTTTTTCGGGCTCTGAGATGAGTATTAATGTTGCCTCAGGGAAATGATCTGCAATGAAGTTGGAGAGATGTGAATTAATGTTTGTTAATCCACTTCCATTTCCTGTGGTGTCCTGGAGGGAGATGAGAGAAGGTTCTATGCCTTGGATAGTGACTTCCCCATACTGAGAGTCTTTGGCTTCCGATAGCCCTGCTTCCCGACGCCCTTCCTTATATCTAACTGGCAGTATGATAGTCCCTGGTTTAGAAAGTTAAGGTAATGTTGCACCCCCATGCAGTCTTGATCTCAACTTCTGTCTTTTGGTCATAGGGTCCCTTGGGTCAGGGAGTGGATGGGGAATAGGACTGGCGGCAGGTAGCATAGGATATTCCATCCTTGATGATTGAGGGATATCCTCAGTGAGATCTATCTCCTCATTTTGACTGTCTATTTCTACCGAGCTTTGCTGTGTTCCTATGTTTTGTTTCTCCATCTCTTTGACTGGAATGTACGTCTCCCACTCGATCAGAGAGGATTTTGATTTTGGTGTCGTTTCCACTTCTGATTCATTAGTAACTTGGATAAATTTCCTCCCCCCTGTAATTGGGGAGATGACTTCTACCACCCTCACTCCTCTTTCTTTACCTTTCCCGTTTGTAGTCTCTGGTTTGAGCGAGCTCTGTACATGAACCATCAGGGCGACTGAGTCCTGATCCTGTGTCCGCTGGCTGTCTGCTCCTTGCTCTCTCTGTTCTTGGCACAGAGGAGTGACTGATACCAGATCCTGTACCAGCGGGCCATCTGTAACCTGCTGTGGAAAAATCGAGGATTTCCTGTTTCTACTCACTGGTTTGGACGAGCTCTGCTCAAGAACCATCAGGGCAACTGAGCCTTGGTCCTGTGTCATCTGGCTATCTACTCCCTGCTCTCTCCGTCCTTGGTACAGAGGAGTGGCTGATACCTGATCCTGTACCAGCGGGCCCTCTGTAACCTGCTGTGAAAAAGTTGACAGCTCCCTTTCCTGCTGTTGGTAAGGGACAATTGCCATGGTTTTATTATTTTCCGGTCGGGGAGTGATGTCGATAACCATGACTGTTTGTGAAGGAACAGGGATCATGCCGCCCTGTTGTTCGAAAGGAGTGATGGCCATATCATGGTTTAGACCCTCAGTGGCCCCTGGGACCAGGAGGTCTGCAGCAAGCGCTGAGACTTCACGAGAGTGACTAGATTTTTCCTTTCTTTGGTGAAGTTCAGCAATCGGTGGACTCTGGCTTCCTTTATAGGCCATTTTGTTTGGCCTTCTTTGGCCATTGGTCCTGATGTTCTGCTTTCCAGATTTGGGTGTGAGAGGGAGACGTCGCAGTATCTCTGTATAATTACAATTTTTTTTCGAAATCTTCCTTCTCTCTCCATTCTCAATTTTGTGTAGCTGTTGTTTATCCTTTGAGGATCTTTTCCTTCCAGCCAGTTCCTTGATCCTTCTAATCCCTTTGGTTATCAACATGTTTGGTGCCTGCATATTAAGTTGTTGGACCGAAGGACCTGCAGGATTCTGGACTACAGTCGAGGTGAGTTGTGCCATCAACCTCTGGTTGACAATATGCAGCAATCTGTTACACATGTCATTCCAGTCCGCACCCGGGGTGAGGCCATATTGGAGTGCAGTTTTGAGACTGTCACTACCACACAACAATTGAGAGAGATTTTCTTTAATTACACTCCATTCCGAATCTGGTATAGCGTTATACTTGAATTTGAGGTTTGCTGTGACCCACATTACCATTTTCCGTAAACTGATCTGCAGGTCTCCCAACGTGTCCAGAGAATCAGTTTTCATTCCCATTACCTCAAAGGGGGAGGCAGTTACCGGTGCTGCTTCCACCTCCATCCCGATCTTCTGCAAATACTTCTTTGAGAGTGTCCAGTTCCATGGTGTCAGTGTGCATCAGAAAAGGTTCAGCAGGTGTGGAATGAGGGTGCTGAATTACCTGCTGATCCTGTTGAATGTCCTGGGCCCCTTGTTGAGAGGACAGATCCTGGGGACTCTGTTGAACTTGACTGTCCAGTTGTTGGACTTGATTTCCCGAATTGGATGGGCCTGCTGATTTATTATTGTTCTTTTTCTTTACTTCTTTCCATTCCAAATTGGGGTGATGGTTCTTCTTGGGTAAGTATGCATCAGGGGATGGACCAGGACCCTTGTAAGGTGCTTTGTGTTGCCCAGGGACCTCTTCCATTTGACCCGATTTTTGCCTAATATTGGATGATTCACTGGGTTCCAAACGTTGACTTGTCTGATTTAACTCTGAGTGCGACTCACCCGAGTCACTGGTCTGCTGTGTGATACCTTCTAGGTTCACTGTTTTAGCATAACTCCCCTGAGGAATCTGAGTTTGTGAATTTTGGTTATTTTTGCTGATGTGATCTTTCTGTTTGTTGTGGTGAGTCTGCTGTGTGAACTGCTGGTTGTGTTGCGGAGGGATCCAATCCAACGGCGGGCGCTGGGCAACGGGGTAGGCAAGTAGGGGAGGAGACCCGCCGTCGATAAATAGAGTCGGTGGCCGGTTTTTCATTCCTGGCCTCCAACGCTGCCCGTGGACGACATATGGGAAAGGTACTGCTGGACCAGTGGTGGTTTAATTTTCTGCAATAGTTTAATTTCTGCTGCAGTTGGCAGGATACTTTCTACAAAAGCTTCATTTTTCAGACCTGGCTCTCAAGAAGGGTGAAGAGGTAGGTCCTGCAATCACTCACCTGTATCAAAATACAGGCTTAATAATCTGATCTTTGGTCTCAGTTCACAAAAATTGAGTTATAATTGCACTATGGGCCAATATACAGTTTCAAATTGCAGTGCGGGCAATGTATAGTAGTACATTGTATACAACCCAGCTTTCTGGCCAGGTAGGGTGTCTGAAGTGCAATTGCAAACTTTATCTTGACCCATAGTGCAATTATAACTCTTTTTTGTGACTCTACTGACGTTACCCCCTTTGTAAATCTGCAAATTCTGTTCAAACTTCAAAGGGGCGCTGGAGCCAGTTTCCAGCAGGTGATGCTCCCCACCAATACATGGAGTCAATGTCACTTTAAAACAAACAAAAAAAACAAAAAAAAACAAAAAACAAAAAAACCCTGTCTCAGGTGCTGCTCCCCCCACCAATGGCCAGGACCCATCAAATGGAGACAACCGTGTTTTTGAAGGGTGTTCTTATAGCCCTAAACCCAAAAGGGTGCCCCCAATGATGTTTCGAAAAAAAAGAGGAACCTGTTTTGAGGTTTCTCCCAACTCTAACACTCTCAATTGCAGGAGGAATCCTTTGAAATTCTCTTTTTTTCTTTTTTAACATCCGTCACGAGCCCTCCGCCAGGGAGGTGGTAGGAGCACCTCTACGGTTGAGGGCGGCTTGTAGATGGCTCTGTTGGCTCTGTCCCGTTCATGGGGAGAAGCACGTGCTGGAGAACAGGTGCAGCATCCCATGTATTGTAACAGACCTATGATCGGCAGAGCCGCCAGAGCAGCACTGATTCCTCTGGGGGAGCCGAGGACGAACCGCCTATTAACCGTGACATGACACAGACACCCATCCTTTCAAGGGAGGCTCGAGATGCCAGAATTCTACTTTTTGGCCTTGTTCTTACTGATCTGTAATCTTAGCCTACATCTGAGGCATCTCCAGGAACCAGATAGTTGATGGCGTGCATTCTGGCACTCTAGGCCTCTGCCGGCAAGATATCAGCTCCACTCTCACAGCTTCCACTCACGCACAGCCCACAGACATTTGAACACAGGCACGGGGGGTTGAAGGCAGGCGCCCTTTTTTTCGCTTTTTGTTTTAACCTGGTGGGGCTTAGTCAGAAGCGGTGGTAAGAGCATCCGCCCCTAGTAGGACCTCTGTTGGTTGCTCCTGGACCATCTATTGGTGGGGAGCTTCACCTGCTGGAAATCGGGTCCAGTGTCCCTTGGAACATAACAAAAACTGTATGGTTACAGCATGGACTCATGGAGTACGCACACACAAAATGACTTGGTACTTCTTTAACCTGCTAAGGGTGCCGGATCTAAAAATGACCAGCTCTGGTACCTGCACATGCATATTTCCTTGACTCCCCCAAACCCTGAGCCCTAAACCCTACACCCAGAAAGAGGATTAACAGAGAATTAATCAGCCACCTTGAACTGCTACCCTCCCCCGACCCCTTTCGCTTCCACCACGGCTAGGGGGGGGTGGGAAGAGCTCCGGGAACTCAGATAACGGGCGGAGCGGGATAGAGGGGTCTATCTTTGTCCAATCATGAAATGAATGCAATAGTCCCTCTCTCCTTTCCCTAGGTCTGCCGGATTCCCCTTCCCGTCCCCTCTCCAGTGACCTGGGCAATATGGTGGCGAAGATGCACTTTCGAAATGAAAGGCGTTTGCCTTGGAGGCGCAGAATTTGTAACTGAATTAAAGAACAGATACATGGGGATATTACTATCCAATGGGAAAGGGTACTGGGAAAAATAGCACATTTACATTCCGAACAGGAGATCAGACAGCACAATGTCATTGAACTCTTTGACAAAGACTGGCTGGGGGGCACACAGGGGGGCTGGATTGCCAGGAAGATATGTTTGATTGTCTCCGGCCATCGCCGGGTAGGGTAGGATGCCTCGCAGAGCTTGCACCATGTTATAGGGCGAGCCCCCTCTGTTCCAAGTGCATCCTATCTATCAACCAATCATTTGTCGGTAGATACTTGTGCTTCACCTGCCATTGCAAGGAGGCCAGTTTCGCAGGCGAGGCCTTGTTTGTCTTAAACCACCAGTACTTGGCCCAGCTATTGAAGCCGAGCCTGAATATGCCCCGCGCGCCAATTTTTGCCGAGCCTGCGGGGAGTGGGAAAAAATACGGGACATCTGCTGCTGCAAGCAGGTACCGTCCCTTCCTTTAGACCTGCTGCCAGCAGATGGAACGTAAACAGGCCGTCGTTTTCTTGTTTCCACTCACGCATTCAATGCTCCCGTGAAGGATCTTCTTCCAAAAAAAAAAAAGCCAAAAAAAAAAAAAGAGAGAAACGTGAACGCCGTGCAGCAGTGAAGCCAGATACATGCGTCGAAGTTGCAGCGTCACACTGCCTCTGGGACCTGAGGCATTGAATGCTCCCCGTCTCTCACGGGGAGCAAGTGCAAAAACAGCCAACGATCTCATTACCCAAAAAAAAAAAAAAAAACGAGAAGGGGGAAACGGGAAACCAGCATCTGAATGTGATTGCCCTAAGATTCATATAACGCCGTGCAGAAGTGAAGCCAGATACATTCTTCCCCCTCCCCCCAAAAAAAAATGAAAAGAAAGGAAAGCAACCATCTATCTTTATTTTTTCCTCTTCCGTTTTCTTTTTTACTTTTTTGCCTCCTTGCTACCACTGTCCGCGCGTTTCCACATAGCACACCACCAGGACATCGTGCAGTCCTTTTGCCCCGTTTCCATGGGGCCACCAGCTCCCTCCCCCATTGCCATGCCAAGCCTTTGCTGAGGCGCGGGAAACGCGTAGCGTTAACGCTAAGGGCCCGCGGCCGATGGATGGGCCAAGTACTGGTGGTTTAAACCATCTGATTGATCTCATTGCCTGCCTTCCTGTATTGAGGTGTTTCATCCATCGTGCCTCGACCACATCCCTCACTGCCACCCTGAGGCACAGCATGCCATATGCTGGAAGGGTATGTAATTGCCTTCTCCTTGTCCTTCCCCTACCCAGTTGGGTTGTCCATGTCCAGTTGATCGGGTACAGGGCCGTGTTCGACATTGGTGTGTCGGGTGTATATGCTACCCATTGATCTCTGTCTCTGAGAACCCGGATGAGGTGGACCTCAGATTCTGGACACCACCCGGTTACTTTTGGCTGTGTCCTTTCCAGCCTGTTGTCTGATTTCCTGTCAAAGTGGTTAGTCAGTATCTCTGGTGCATCCCGCAGTCTTGCTGGTATGGTATCCACTATGCATCCCACCAACCCCTCCACCCCCCCAGCCCTAACGCCACTGTAGCCATCAGTTACATTCTATGAGGTGCTGGTGAGACTGTCCCTCAGCGAGGGCGTCTGTCCTTTTGGAAAACAAATGAAGAACAAAAAAAAAGAACTTCCCTTATGTTGCGATCGCAGTTTGATACAGCATGCCACAGTGCTAATGTGAGTCTGTAGAGAGTGAGGCAGTTAGCTGCCCCTCGTGGAATCCGCCCTGCCTCACTGGCAAGGAACAAAAAAGAAACGAAACAAGGAAAGTAATTTAAAGGAGTGATGGTAAGAGAATTCACTCCTATCTGGACCCATTGGGGGCTCCAATCTATTGGTGGGGAGCTGCACCTGCTGGAAAACGGGTCCAGCGTCCCTTACTTGAAATGCAAGGATAATGATACAGCAAATGCTGGGAACCGGGCCCAGCGTCCCTTGTACCTCTTCACCCTCCAAATGAGTGGCGCCAGTTATCTCAATAAAGCCCTGGTACTAAACTGGTTCTAGACTTTGAAAGACATTTATGATCATCTTTACTAGGTTGCTAGTTTGTTTTTTAATTAACATTTCCTCTTCAATCGTAACCATACCAACTCACTGGGACCAGAGATAATGAGGAGGGGGGGAATGGGTCTGGGAACTCTGATGGGGGTCGCAGGGGGATTGAAGGGTCTATATTTGACCAATCGTGGAAAGACAGGTAGTAATCACTTAGTGTTTCCTCGGCTTGTCCTCCCATTTTTCCTTTCATGTGCCCTCCTTCTCTGATTTGTCCAATCTTGCCTCCTTGAGGGCCCCCTAGCCAAGCGCCACTGAATTGTTGGATGTGGTGTTGGATTTCCTTTTTGGATGATAGAAGTTGGATTTTTCTGTTAATTTTGTTCCATTGAATTGTGATGTCTGTCTGCACTTGCAGTTTAACCATTTCTGTTATATCAGGGCCGTCGAGCCTCGCACCTTCCATTTCAAAAGTACAGCGTCGGTTCCAGAGGGCCCAGAGGATGGCTCTTCTGCCAATTTGGAATAAGTTATGTGTGAAGTCGTCAAGAGATATTGGGGACCAGGTTTCACATAATAGAGCCCTCCAGTCCCATGGCCACGTCTGTAGAGTTTTTAGGGAATTCCAAATTCTATCCCACCAGCGCCATAGCCAGACTGCACCAGGACATTGCAAGAAGATGTGTTCTATGGTCTCAGGAATGGTTCTGCTTGGAAATGCTGAGAAACATAACTTACACCAGGGTTTGGCTAGGCCTTTTTCATCCAGCGAGGTCCTTTCCATGAGCCAGTCGTTTGTGGGAAGGCATCGATGATCTATTTGCCATTGTAACGAGGCAATCTTTGTCGGGCTGATTTTGACAGTTTTGAACCACTTGATTTTCCGAAGATCAATAAGTGGAAGCTTCTAAAGAGAGCGGCAGATGAAGACCTTCGGTCACTTAATGTGAAATGAACTGGCGTCTGCCAAGCCACAAAAAGGACAGCCCATCTATGAACAATTAAAAGGAGTGGAAGGTAGAGACTGGCCTGATGCTATCTGTATACAAGAAACACACTTGATGGACAACGTTGATCATCAGCATACACACAAACAGATATGGCCTCATCAAGCCTTCAGAGCACATGTCCCTAGACCAGGTAGTGCAGGGGTAGCTATCTGGATCCCTCCAAACTCAATGATAGAACCCCTATACTGGGAGGCCGACAAGGAGGAAGGGAGATGGGTATTCCTATCCATACCAGGGGATGAAGAAGATAAAGACGAAGGTGAGAGAGAAGCCATAGACGAGGGAGGACGAAGAAGGAAGGTGAAGGGAAGTAAGGAGGGTTGGCGGCCATAGCCAAAGTTGACCAAGTGTTTTTCAGCGTTGACCGGGTTGCATGCGGGCGTTGACTGAAGAGTTGACCAAAGTGTTGACTAGCGTTGACCAAGGAGTTGACCGGGGCGTTGACTAGTGTTGACTAAGGTGGCGACCAGGGCATTGACCGGAGCTGTTGACCACGAAGTTTGACCAAGCTGGAGTTGGTATACTCTCGCCAAGCCTTCAGCCTATCCCCTCGCCCTATGGATATGCACACACCCCATGGTACTTGCTGAGTCAGTCTGTCTCTTCTTTCTGCATTGAGTTTCTTCTGTCCAGGTGATAGGAACTCTGTGAATGAGGTCATAGAGCATTGTTGACCAAACCCACATGGGCTGAGTATGGCTAAAGGCTGTGTCTGACGACTTGACTGACCCGGAGGACATGAACCCTCCCAAGGACTGGTACATACCGGCGGGCTGCTCAGTGTGGCACAGTAGGCCCAAAATCCGAGTTGTGGGCTGCACAACAAGCTGTCTAAGTTTTGAGAGGACTTGTTGATCACGCCATCCTGTTTGTGACGTTAAATAATTCCTGAGGAGTTACGGGGGATCTCCTTAAATGCCTCCTGATCAGCAGTAAGTCCTGTAGTGACAGCTTAGAAGTAGAGTCACGCTAGAGACCCTCGTTGACAGAGTCCTGAACCGGAGCGAAAGCCAGGTGATATTGACTGCAGGTGCAGAGCACCTGGGTCTGGGTTGTAAAGGACAGTGGTGGCGAAAGCTTCCGTCAGTTGTGGTAATCTTGTTGGACCAAAGGGTAAGGCTTTGTGGTCCTTAGTAAATCAGTCATAAGTTAAGTCAGTTAGGGGGTGAGAGTCTAAGTGGTGAGGAGTGGAACTGTCATCCGGTTGTACACCTGTCACCATGGTTGACACGCGTAGTGGAACTATCACCACCCCATAACAAAGGAGCAGGAGGAGAGTGGTGCCGCTATACTGAGAGAAAGAAAGGAGATGAAGGAGGCCAAGAAGAAGGCCCTGTTGGAAGCACAGGCGGCGAGGAAGAAGCAGCTTGAGGAAAAGATGGAGAGGGTGAAGAGAAAAGAGGAGGAGCAAGTTAAAGAAGTAGAAGACGAAGAAGAAGAGGAAGAGGAGATACCCCTGTTGAGAACTGGGAGGAGAGAGGAAAGAGGGGAGTCCAGTGAGACCGGTGAAGATGATAAGAAACAGGAGAAGATGGTGTCGAAATGGGTGGCTAATTTATCCTTGGGGGAGGATGAAGAAGCATTGATGTACATCCCTTAGGACGAGAGGGATGCTGCAGTGGCAGAGATAAAGGCCTTGAAAGACTTGTTAGAGCAGCAGGCCCTAGAAAACGAGAAAAGAATGGAGTGGAAGTTGCGATTGAGAAGGTAGAGGAGGAGGCGCATAGCGGCAGCCACCGAGCTAGAGAAGGAATTGGCTGCCGCAGCAGAGCAACATTCAAATGCGCTAGCACAAGGGGACTAGCAAAGTAAGGTGGATGCGATAGCGAAAAGTATAGACGTATTGATTCGCGTCCAGCAGGAGCAGATGCATGCCTCCAGGGGCCTTAACATACCCCTATTGTCCATCCGAGCAGGCCTTAGAGATTTTGCCCATGATATGATGATGCATATGGGCTCTGAGATGCAGACCCGCATATAGAACACAGAACAGTTATGTGTTGGTGCCATAGAGGCGTCAAGATTGTAGCCCCAAAGGAGGAGGAGGCATGCCCTCGTAGGGAACAAGTCAAAGTCAAGTTTCCTAATGCCTATAGCGGGAAGCAAGAGGAAGACTTCGATAATTGGGAGGCCAACATCAATTCCTATGTGCACCTCCAGGACATTATTCATGGGGAGCAACTCCTCGTCGCATTCCACGCCCTTAGAGATGAAGCGTCTAACTTCGCCAGGTCATTAGCCCGCGCCGCCAAATGTGACAATGACATGGTGGTGTACTCCACCATCACTCCCCTCAGTGAATTCCTAAAGTTAATCCGTGAACGTTTCGCGGATGTAACTAAGGGAATCAAAGCCTCAGACAAGCTCCAAACAATCCACACACGACAGTGGAAGAGTGCAAGGGCACTCAAGGGGGCCATGGACAAGCTTGTCGCAGTCCCTAACCATGGGGTCACTGAGCCACAGTTGGTTCATTTATTTTATTGTGCGATGCCCGATAGTTTGCACGGGCATTTTTACGACAAGTCGCGAGAACAGGGTATGACTTATGATAGGTTGAGTCACGACGTTGTTGCACATGAGGCTCAGTCCACTCTAGTGAAAGCCTTTTGGCACAAAGATTTTGACAAGGGTAAGAAGTGGAAGGGCTAGACCATTTCAGGGCAGGTTAAGGGGAAGGACAGCCTGATCCTGACTTTGGATGGAGGTATGGAGGAGGTCCCGTATAGCGAGATAGAGTGGGGCCTCGAGGAGGAGGACAGGAGTGTAGGTTAGGGGAGGTCCTATGCTGGCGTTGCTGCTGGAGGGAGACAGCAAGGAAGAGGAGGAGGCCGGAGCCAAGGGGGTCATGCCTTAAGTGGCCGAGGACAGGATGATTAGGGGGTTGGCGGCAAGGGAAACCACCAAGAGGGAGGTAGGGGTAAAGGTCCCCCGCAAAATCGTCCGCGTTCTAATCGGTCACCTTATAGGAGGGGTGGATGGCACCCTGGCTTGCCGCAGGGCAGGCCTTGGGAAGACTTGGGTCTCGATCAGAAAGTATGGCAGAAGAGCACAAACAAGGATCAGTGCTTACTGTGGTGATCCCACTCATATTATCAAATACTACCCAAAATATAGGAAGGCCCGATTTGCTGCATAGGCAGCAAAAGGCAACCTCCGGTAGGGGTCGCAATCACCCTTACCCCTAGACCATGTGGAGAAGAGTGCGCGCACCATAGAGAAACTCCCAACCCACATGTGTTTATGGCAGAGGTTGCTGGTCAGTGCCTAGAAAGCTGTCGAGAGACTGCTTGTGTTAGAGTCTCTCTAGGTACTTCCCTCACAGGCGTGGCAGAAGAATTGAAGGGGAGGATGCCTGCCTGGGCCAAGATGAAGAAGGATGAGAAAGGACAACTAGTATTGGTAGATGTAGAGATTTTTAGAGGCAGAGTAGGGACCCTTATAAATAGTGGGGCTACCCGTAGCTATATTAGCGGCAAAGCGCTACAGAAGTTGAAGCTGAATCTAAAGGTCCGAAAGTTAGAGGAACCTATAGTCAGCATCCTTGCAGATAATCGCACAATGTGAGTCGAGGATTATGTCGAGGGAGTCCCGACTCATTTCCTCCTAGAGAAGGATGGAAAGGTAGAGAGAGTTCTCCATTCCCCGACTCTCCTTGTAGAAGACAACCTCCCGTTTGATATAGTCCTAGGAATGGATCGGGGAGAGGCAGCAGGGAACACACTTCATCTGAGAGAGCATGAGTGTAGGCTCCCTAGTCCTTCAGGTAGAGTCAAGACTGCCTGCTTGTTTCATGTGTCAGGGGTAGAGAATCCCTTAGCACATTGCTGCCTCAGCGCTCCTGCAAGAACAGGTTCTCGTTGCCTATGTTAGGCCAATCACTGAGCCTTAGTCCGAAGAGCCCATAGACCCTCGTATTGCCAAGTTGCTGGAGGAGTATGCGGATCTGTAAGAGCCGCCCACAATAGTAGTACAACGACTGATCCAGCATCGAATTGAGATAGAGCCTTGCAGTAGAACTCCCAAAGGAGTGGTGTATAGAATGTCCCCAAGGGAGTTAGAGGAGTTGTGAAAGCAGTTAAACAAGCTCCTCGAGAAGGGTTGGATTAGGCCCAGTTCGTCTCCGTTTGGAGTGCCTGTTCTGTTTGTCCCCAAAAAGGAGGGAGAGTTATGAATATGCATAGACTATAGAGGTCTCAACGCCATCATAGTGAAGAACACACAACCACTGCCTCAAATAGATGATTTGTTGGACCGAGTGCAGGGCTGCAGATATTTTTCTAAGAGAGATTTGAAGTCATGCTATCATCAGATAGAGGTTCATCATGATGGTCGACACAAGATTATAGTGATGCCCTTTGGATTAACCAACGCGCCGGCTACGTTTCAGCGCTGTATGAATGACTTGTTTAGGCCGTGGTTAGATAAATTTGTAGTTGTATACCTAGATGATATTTGAGTGTTTAGTAAGACCCTCCAGGAGCATGAGGGTCATCTGAGGCTGGTCTTGGGGAAGCTGAGAGAAGCTAACTTCAAGATCAATGCGAAGAAGTGTGAATTGGCCAAGACATAGGTTTTATACTTGGGCCACGTCCTAGATGAAGATGGCATAAAGCCTGAGGACATCAAGATAGCAACGATTAGAGATTGGCCAACTCCCCGCACGATGACAGAGTTACGGTCGTTTTTGGGGTTAACAATTATTATAGAAAGTTCGTCAGGAACTTCTCCACCATCGCTGCTCCCCTTTGCAGGTTGCTAAAGAAAGAGGCAATTTGGAAGTGGTATAAAGACTGCACAGCGTCTCTAAAGAAGTTAAAGCGGGCCTTAATAGAGTACCCTGTCCTTCAAGTAGCCGATCCATCATTACCATTCGTCGTCACCACTGATGCAAGTCAATATGGCATAGGTGTTGTTCTACAGCAAGACGATGGTAATGGATATAGACTCGTAGAGTTCATGCCTGCTAAAATGCCCTCAGAAAAGGTAGCGACATCCGCCTATGAGAGGGAACTCTACTCTCTCAGGCAAGCATTAAACCACTGGAAGCACTACGTGCCTGGGAGACACTTCAAAGTGTATTCAGACCACGAGACACTAAGGTGGCTGAAAACGCAGGCCAAGATGAAACCAAAGCTAACTAGGTGGGCCGCAAAGATAGATCCGTATGAGTTTGAGCTCAAGCCAGTCAAAGGGAAATACAATGTAGTTGCGGACGCTCTAAGTAGGAGATCAGACTACTTTGGAGCGATAGTACATTATCTGGATATAGGGAGAGACCTGCAACAGAGAGTCAAAGAAGCGTATGCGCAGGACCCTATTTATAGAGACCTCCACAAAAGAGTTAAGGAGACACTAGAATCAGAACCTGATTACCGCACTACAGACGGCTTGTTATTTAAGAAGACAAATGTTGTTGACCGCCTATGTGTTCCCAATAGCGAAGAGATCCGAAGTTTGATCTTAGGGGAATGCCATGACACAGAGGGACATTTCGGTTGGCAAAAGACATTAGTCAACCTCATGATCGCGTATACCTAGCCTGGTATTAAGGCCGACTGCATAGAAGTACGTACACAGTAGCAAAGTATGTCAAAGGAACAAGACTACTACGCGAGCCCCTCTAGGTCTTCTCAGACCATTGCCTATCCCAAAAGGACTCGGGGATTCAATGTCTATAGATTTCATGGACGCTGGCATGAAAAGTAGACATGGCAAGAGTCAAGTCATTGTCGTAGTAGACAGGTTTAGCAAGTACGTCATCTTCATTCCTTTGCCTTCTGAGGCATGCGTAGATTTAGTGATCCGAAAGTTTTTTGACCATTGGGTAAGTGAACATGGACTACCATTGTCTATAGTGAGTGACAGAGACACCCGGTTCACTAGTCAAAATTGGTAGGAATTAATGAAAGTCTACGGATCAAAGTTGTTAATGTCGTTTGCCCGTCATCCAGAGACAAACGGACAGACTGAACAGATGAATAAAGTCCTTCAACAAGTTCTGAGAATGTACATTAGACCTGATCAACTAGACTGGGATGAGATGATTCCAAAGGTAGCCAGTGCTTACAACAATAACGTGCACTTAGCCACTTGTCGCGCTCCCAATGAGCTGCATAAGTCTTTTAAACCACGCAGACCGTTTGAAGGACTTAACCGCGACCAGATCCAGAGGCTACCGCCCGGTACTAGGGAATTTGCGATACAGCACGAGAAAGAGATCGCTACAGTAGTTGAGAACCTCAAAAAGGACCAACACAAAATGATAGAACAAGCCAACAAACACCGTCGCCCTTCACAATTCCAAATCGGCGACTTAGTCTGGGTCAAGTCAAAAGAATTTGCTCCTGAGGAGAACATCTCGCAGAAGCTACTACCTGCTTATAGAGGACCGTGGCCAGTCCTAGAAGTCAAGGGCAGAGAGGATGGGCCGTCCTACACGATAGAGATTCCAGCACACCCCCACACCTACCAAGTTTTCCATGCGTCAAAGTTGTTATCCTGTACAGTAACTACGAACCAACAGTTTCCATCACGAAGGTCTATGATTCCTCCCGATATGGATGGAAGGTACGACATTGATGGCATGATAGGTGAGGATGTCTTCAGAACAGGAGGTAGGGGTCGTCCACAGAAACAGTACAAAGTCAGATTCTCTTATCAAGAACCTGAAGATGACCGTTGGTTCACAAGAACAGAACTTCTAGAGACAGCTCCCCATGTAGTCCGGGCCTATGAGAGAGATAAGAAAGGTAAAGGTCCTGCCTTGGACTGAAACATTCTTGGAGGACCTCGAATTTAGGCCGGCGGGAATGAAACAATTTTCACCTTTGCAGACGCAGATGCAGATCCCAGGGTTCGATCCCGTGTACAGTATCGAGTAGACCCCTGTGTGTTTTGAACCCATGACCTGTTTTAGTAGTGACTGTGTTTTGTCGTAGGTCCCTGTAGTTGTAGGGATTCAATCTGTAGACCTGTCGAGTAGGGGTTACAGCTGTGTAGAGATCGAAACTGCTAGGCTAGAGGTCTGTAGGTAGGTCCAGCTGCGTCGAGTAGACAGTGTGACCCCATTGAGTCGGCAGTGCAACCCCGTGCAGTCAGCGGTACTGGTCCAGTCAGTCGCAGTCCAGTCAAGCACGTACCGTGCGGGACTGTGTGCACCAAGGGCCTGGAGGAAAGGGGCAGACCAGCGACCAACAGAGGTATAAATCAATAGGCAGCGTCCAGCAATTTTCATTCGCTGCGTAAGCCATGTGGAAGCGTTGTCTCAAGCGTCGTGTGCAAGGTGGTCTGCAGAGCGCCCGAAGTCGAAGTGGGCTGGAAGAAGTTAGCATAGCCATAGTTAGTGGTTGAGCGGCCATAGCCGCTGTAGGTTGCAGAGAGGTGTTAGTGTGTGAAGTGTGATAC
>BFEA01001125.1:116644-129809 GCA_003427395.1 Chara braunii
AAATAAACTGAACAACTTTTGCCTCAGGGTCACATCGAAATTCTTCACCAATCTTAAAAAACAAATATATATATATATATATAAATATGTTTTTAATTTTTATTTATTTGTATTTTTTTGGCCCGGCCGGGCAAGTGACCCCGGGCCGCTCTGGTAGCCTACCCAGCATGCATTTCTTTTTTTCGTAATTTTAAACTCAGGTCAGTGTCATTGCATGTTAGAAATTCACTTTCCATCCACAAACTACCGCACTCACCGTAACTTTGTTTGGAATTCGATAACACATTCAAAGTTTTCAAACACTTAAAGTCAATTTTGTGAAAACGACAAGCATATCAAACATTTCAACGAGATGCAAAGGTGAGTCAAGGAACTTTTTTTCCCCCTTCAAAAAGGCCAAGTGACCAAGGCTTGCGTCGCACGTCACAACATTCGAATTTTGTGCCACATATCTAAAAAAACTGCATAACCCCAAGAGAGAGGCATTGATTGCTTCCCCCAAAAGGAGAAGGATTGACCTCCTCTCACATTCTCCAAGGAACTTTTTTTCCCCCGTAAAAAAGGCCAAGTGCCCAAGGCTTGCATTACAAGTTACAAAATCCGAATATCATGACATACAATGTCACACATCCACTACAAAAACTGCATAACCCTGAGAGAAAGGCATTGATTGCTTCCCCTGAAAGGAGAAGGATTGACCTGCTCTCACATTCTCCTAAACCATGTCCTTTCTTTCTGATTGACGTCAAATTCAACCTATTTAAGCATAACATATTTCAAAATGCAATTCCTCTCTACTTCCTTAAACCAGGTCCATATTGGACCGCACAAATAAAACATGATTTACCACAGATAGATTCAACATGGAGCGATTCTTAGTAATCATATTGCCAGCGTATGAGAAATTACAGTCGCTTTTGGAGCTGGATGCTGGCACGCACAAAACGGCACGGGCTGCTCGAGACATGATTGGCAAGGCAGGCTTGAGCACCATCTCATTAGAAGTAGAGGTAGTGACTTCAGTTATCCCCCTTGCCTTCCACCATTACAGGAGGTCGAAGCCGCTGTCGAGCGCATCGGTCCCGTACGGGGACCCTCCCGGCCGCGTCACGCAGGATTTTGCAGGACTTGTCGCAGAGAGCGTTTGCCGCTTCGGCCGAGTGCGCCAGTCGTACCTCTCGCGAGCCCCTACGACAGGACATGGTCACGCGAGGCACCGCTTACCTCCACCTGCGGGAGTTGTCACCATCCTTTAGGTGGGTGTATCCTCGTCGAGCTACTGAACCACATGCGAAGGTTTTTCGTATGCAATTGCAGAGGTGGCCCAGCCGAGGGCGTTTCTCGTTCGCTGTAGCATAGGGGGTACGCGCGGTCGAACGCCGGAAATCGAAACCGCACGCGAATCGACTTTCTGGGGGGGCTGACGTCCCAAACGTGACTCGACGTTGGTCGACTAGGACGCATCCACGCGTTGCACCACAACACTCACATCTACCCATACATAACACGCGAAGAAAACACTACACAAACACCACAAACATTACAACACGCCTAGCCCCTTCAGTGTCCGACCCATAACTTCATGCCGCTAGACTCAAATAGGTATTGTGCGCTGACCTTTCGTATAAGAGTTGTGCGAGCGCATGACCTCCTCATACCGACCAGCCATGCAGGCATTCGCAAGCGTTCGCGCTGATGGGGTACTACGTAGTACTCGTACCTTCGCGGCCCTTGGCAATCTCGAGGGTCGTGCTCGACACTCAAGTGTCGGCTGACAAGCGTGTTGAGGAGTGTCCCTCTCGATGCTAGACAACCGCCATGCGCGGTTGAAGACCACACCCTCTTCTGCACCCTGTGCAGAGGGGTTGAGTAGATAGCTTCAGGGCTATCGTGGTAGCCAAACTCAAGGGGTTTGACTTTGACGGCTGCCACAGACTACAATGTCCAACCATTGAAACTCAAAGGTGGAAACAACCGAAGATATAGAAACGAGGGTCACCCCCTTTCCTCTCTCCGCCTAGCCCATATTCCAACTTATGTGGTCTGGTAGGCTTTATCGAATGGCAGGGGTAGGCTTGTATGAAAGATGCGTGCGGATGATGCTCAAACTCAGACCCATAGGCAATCCGATGTTTGAAGCGTTGGAGGCTCGTATGCGGGTCCCCACAGGCCAACTAGGACTAATACCCTGCCCACGCGTCGTTTCACGCTGCCGAAACTCGGGTCTACTGGCCCTAGCGTGTTTTTGCCCTCTCCGCTTGACCCATAACTTTCGAGCGCGGAAATCGGTAGGTGTTGCGCGCGCGGGGTAACATAAAGCCGCGCGGACGTGGAACCTACTCATACCGACCAGCAATGCGGATTTGCGTAAGCAATCGTGATGTCGGCGCACTATGCAGTGTCCATACCCTAGTGGCCTTACTTGAGCCGTGGGGTCGCGTTCGACGCTCAAGCGTCGGCTGAAGTGCGAGCTAAGGAGGGTAAACCTTTAGCGAGCGCAAAACCGGCCTCAGCGCCTTACCATCTTCTGTGCCCTGAGGTGCCCCAAAGGGTGCGGGGTGAGATGGTCCCTAGGGCAGGAAGGGATTCGGAGCGGCGGTGAGTTGTCTGACGCATCACCAGCGACACGCTAATCCTTTCGCCCAAAAATTTATCGTTCCACCAAAACAATTTACAACAAGAAAAAAGAAAAAGATTACTTAACGTTAGCATGAAAAAATACGAACGCCCGCCGGACCGAGTTGCTGGGGGACAGCCCGTCCTCCATGCGGCGTCTCTGTTTCCATGGGACGGCAAGTAAATCAATGTCCTGGACAAGGACCTTGAATTCCAGGCCAGGGACTAGCGTCCGACTAGATAAAGTCTTTGAGCAGAGAAAAGCGTAGGCGTGCGGTCGCGCAGCCCTATAAGGGTTACCCGAGCGTACGCTTACTCTGTTTATCACATTATCAGGGTGGGGAAATAACAATTTCACTCAAACAAAAAGTTGTGGAGTAGTTCACTCTCACGACAGTTGTGTGGTTTGCCCATCGGAATCCAAAACATAATCATTCTACATGACTAAATCAAGACTCTTTCATACATACCTGCAATCAAACGCACAACATTCAAACAACATCACACACACTAAAGGGGTCAACTTTCTAGCCTTCTGCTGCTCACACCCTGCCTAATGCACACAAGCCCATCAATTTTCCCACCAATCCTCAACAAACGTACTCAGTCCTTAAGAAATGACCATTTGTAAATAAGTTGGGTGAAAACCCAAAGAAACGCATAAATCCCGGCAAGGGTCAAGGCCTTAGGTTGAGAGGCTGGAGAAATGGGAGAGTTGAGTCGTGAACCGACAAATCGGCAACCGACCTGTTATCAGTGATAACAGAAAAGTGATCCTTTTGACGGATCAGGCTGATCAGATCACGCCTTCTGGCGAAATACGGAAACCTGCATCACAGTACAGGCCAAAAAGAAACACTACTATGTTTATGCCAAGAAATGGAGAGTACTCCCTAAGTCGTAACCTAGCTCCTCTACTCGTACCAAGCCACTGAACATCTCCTCTATCTAGGATAGATCTACTAAGTAGCCCCTGGCTGAAAAATATTCTAACTCCTCAAATTTTACGAAATTTCGGCAGCGCTTCCCGTAGGAAAAGTGCCTTTTCAGAATTTCTACGAGTCCGAAAATGACTAACTCTTCCAGATTTGCAGAAATTTCGGCAGCGCTTCCCGTAGGAACATAAGACTGTCAAGATTTATACAAGGCCGAAAGACAGAAAGACAATGCAAGCTATACTTGGAATTATCTTCTGACACCTGCTTGACGATTTAGAATCAATGACAGCCCACCCAACCTCTAGATGAGATCGTAAGCTAGCCCTGATCCTAACTCCTTAGCAGGGTCAGTCCCATCTTCATCCCAAGTTCTCCCTCCCATCATCCATCTCATCTACCTATGGCTCCAGCACCTGACAAGCATCTAAATAGCTAATCTATCAAAAGACACCCCAAAGTGAGAGCCCATAAGCATGTATAAACAAACATCTCTCACAATCCCATATGAGTTTAACTCAAGTAGTTTGTTGGATAACTCAGCTCCTTCCCTTTAATAACCCCCTTGCCTATAGAATAGGATCAGACAAGACCCTAACTTAAGGGTATGTCCAACCTGCCTAAGTAAACAAGTAAAGGTACATACAACTAGACTGCCCTAACTTGGTATGCCCAACACCACTTGAACTCTAGTCATAAAACATATGACCAGACCACCCTAACTTAAGGGTACGCCTGACTTCTGCTTAACTGATGACATGGAGCATAAACTAGACTGCCCTAACTTAAGGGTATGCTTAGTCAGCTCATAGACAAAGTCACATAGGGCATAGGATTGGGCTGCCCCAACTTAGGGGTGTGCCTAACCTACCTAAAACAAGTACGAACGACGAGTGGTCAGACCGCCCTAACTTAAGGGTACGTCTAACCTACATAACATCAATGACAAGAGCATATCACTAGGCCGCCCTAACTTAAGGGTACGCTTAGCTAGCTTAAACAGGTTTAGGTACATAAGTCAACATGACCAGGCCGCCCTAACTTAAGGGTACGCCTGATCTGCCTGAACAAAGTACAAACGACATATGACTAAGCCGCCCTAACTTAAGGCTACGCTTACTCTCCGTAACTACAGTATATGAAAACAACCGTGGATATACTTGCACAAACTTTATATGTTTCTCTCTTATTAGGCAGATGATCAGACCTACCCAACTTAGGGAGACATTCAATCCTGCCTTGTGTTTAGAAGGGAAAATACAAGAAGATCTATATTAATTCTCTGCACCTTTGTATTATTACGAGCATAGGACTGAACCGCCCTAACTTAAGGGTACGCTCAGCCTGCCCGAATTACTTTTATTATATTTTTTATTTGTTTTTCTTTTCTTCTTGTTCTACCTGACTTACTGACTGGCTTTCCCAACTTAGGCTGCCCGGTCTGCCAGATGGTATAAGTTCATATAATATACCAAATTTCTATACTTTGGTTGCCCATTTTTTTCATGGCTTATGACTGAGCCGCCCTAACTTAAGGGTACGCTCAGCCTCATACCCAGCCTTATACCCGTGTCCCCCTCGGAAGAAAGCATACACAGAACTAGGTCTACGCAACTTAGAATATTCCCAGTCCTATTTTTCAGCAACCCAAAAGAAACATCAGGATTCTGAGTCCTCCCAACTTATGGTGCCCGTCCTCCTGTTCAAAATCCCAGAAAGAAACAACGACTGGTCCGTCCAACTTAGGATAGGCCCAACCCTCAAAGGTCATACAGTCAGCCCCGCAAACATAAATAAAACACAGCACTGAGCCCCCATCAACTTAGAGGAGCTCAGCCTTGGGTTGGCCCGGTCAAACGCATGCAAAACACTTTTCTGTCATCTTCCCACCAATTCATTTTGTCTGGATTAGCTCAAGGTTTATATGAACTCTCATATATACTTGCTCATTTAGCCGTCAACTAGACATGTCCTGACATACATAGCAAAACAAAAAGTAATATCCTTACATAGTTGCATTTAGATACCTAGGGGCTAACAAATAGGCGAAGGGATCACACGCGTCAAACGAAATTATACCTGAGTGTTCCGTGCCTCCAGAACCCCGCCTGGGCTCCGGCAGAGCTCCCACAATCGGTGGGTGAACCTCCCACAAGATCTTGCTGCGGACCTACGGGTTGCAATCCCACCTGTCGCCTTCCTCTCGTAACCTCAGACTAGACTAAGAGTAAGAAAGGTAGAAGTAGAAAGATTAGACCCTCGAGATCCAAGAGTGAGACAACTCAAACTCACAGTGAGAGGGCCTTGTTATCTGGGTGCGCCTGAAGGCCCCGCAATGATGGCCAGAAAAGACGCTGTGAAGACGATCCCGTCACGGCCGGAAGCACAAAATACCATTCCCTCCTGATGACCCTCCAAACTGCAGCAATGACCCTGCTGAAAAGGGAAATAGTAATGGTGCGGTCTGACTGTGGCACATACCTTAATAACTGATCAAGTGACAGCAACAGCTCGCCGCGGCAGGCCCCCGAGAGATGCAGCAACTTCCAAGAACTCAAACTGCAGTCAAGCACTCCTCAACTCCTCTCGTCGCAGCAGCCCGAGTTACCCACTGCCACCCGCAGTTTTAACTCTAACCAAACGGTTGTGACAAGAAACCCGCAGCAATTTCTGAGTACGTGTTGGAGCCAATGTGACGCAGCGGTATACGTAGCCGCAGTGGTTGCCCCACTGTAACTTCAGTACCGTTGTCCTGGCTACAACAGCAATCAACAGCCCTCTAAGCCAGAATGCATCGACTAGGAACTGTTGTAGCAGAACGGGAACAGGATGAACAGCAACAGCTGTTCAACAATACCGTTCCAGCAGTCGTTCAGGCCACAGCGCCTGCTATGGGAGCAGTGATACGCTGCCGTGCAGCTACACACAATTTTAATGCTGACTGTAGTAAGGACCGTATGGCAAAAGCACCTCCGAGATGCCTAATACAGCTCACCAGATGATCCATACAACAACTAAATTCGGCACTCATGTGGAAAGTGGCAATCACAGTGGTAACCGGCCTCCCAACGGCAGCACAGATATGGGGCTTTTAAACAGACTGCCCCAAAAAAAGAATGCAGCCCCGTTTCCTGTGGCGTAGCAGCAGAGTGCCCTTTCTTCAACAGCGAGGCCACTCACAGCAACCACAGCGCTGCAAAACGCAGTGGAGTGTTTCAGAAAGTCGTGCAGTGGATCTCTCGGCTCAACGAAACAACAGCTGAGCACAACGAATATCAGCAACAGTGACAGATGGTGGCTCCAACATCAGCCAACGAAGAGGATATCAGCAACGAAACCCCGCCCCCGCATGCCTCCGTCAACAATAGTCAGCAGCGATATTGGTATACAGGGGAATGGGCAACTTTTCGATTAGCTCGTCAGCAGCCTATCTGTTTTGCTCTTCTCACTTTCCCTTCTTCGATCCCCCCTTTACTCCCTACTTTTCGCTCCTCTATTCTTTTAACCTCCCTTCCAAACAACTAACTATATAGACGGGGACACCACCCTTATGTGTATCCTCCTTTAACTTGTGGCTCAGCGCCCAGGCTACAACTACTACATAACCAGACAGCCTGTGGATTGGCAATACAACCCGACGACATCAGCAGCAGCATGTATGAAGGCGTCGTTCCCGGAGGCCTGTCACCAAGATCAGGTATGTGCCTTCACATTATCACCCCCTCTTCTTTATTGTTTTCCCCCCTTCCTCTTCCTACTCACGCTGCGCTATCCGCAGGAATGAACCTGCTGCTGAATTACGGCCCATACATACCGGTCAAACTTTCCTTCTCTCTGGTATGTGTAAGCGCAACTCGGAGACGGAGGCCACGCTCCGGATGGATAACGCGGCCCCGGGGGTGAATGCGACAGCTAGATGGACAACCCGACTTCCGAAGATGAAGGCAACGCGTAAGGTAGACAACCCGATCACTGGTGAAATCCTCGACGGCCAACCGCACTACCACCAGCGAGCTCCCGAAGCTGCTCATCCGGTGATGTGGGGAGCCTCCTGGAGGCCACACCTATCGTCCATGCAATAGCCCTTCGGCTGATCCCATCGGCAGGGCGAGCAAATTCGACTGACTCTTTCGCTCAAATATGGGTAGGTACTTCCCCACCGCCAGTCCACGGTGAGTACTTACTCTCTCTCCCTCGCTCTCTCTTAGTATATGTGTGCGGCAACCTTCACCGCTTGAACGTACGTGACCCCCTGTTGTGGCCGGGTTCGCTCAATCGAGGGGCAGCGACAGGAGGTGACGCCGATCAGTACCACGACCCTGGTGATGATGAACACGAGCGTGGCCCCGTGCAACGCGAGGTGAGTCTCTGCTCAAGATACGGATAGGTACAGACGCCGCTGTTACTCTCAATTTCGGGCCAGGATGAATCTTCTATTAGAACATGGAAAGGTACATTGCTGTTGGTCGTCCTGCTCCCACGAGGTGAGTTTTCCTCAGGCCGCGCTTCGCCTCTTTCTACCTCCTTCGATAGGATCAACCTCGCATCGACAAAACAGGTAAGTCTCAACTTCGTGCTTCGGCACCTCAAGGTGAGTATTTCCCCGCCCTCTCCCACCTAAAGCCTGCGCACTCGTACGCAATATGCTTGTTCGATTCATCGGGACCGGATTCCGGTCAGATTCGTTCACGTTGCTGCCCCTTCTTTCGTCCACAGCTGAAGGGCACACCTTTCTCCTGAAGGCAGCCAGGCGCGTGGATTAGTTGTACGACTCAGCTAATCATCATAACGAAGGTGAGTCCCGAAGTACGAGGGTCATGTGTAGGATCTCTGAGGCCGGCAGCAGTCGGATGATGTGGCTACGCGACCATATGCAGCTCGTGGGAGATCACTCGAGGGAAAGCTATCGCAGCAGCATAATCCTTGCCGAGGCTGAGGTAGTGACCAACAACGGGCAAGGACCTTGATGGCAGTGGCGATGGGCACAATGATGACGACGGCAGAAGCCAGCACCACCGCAGCGAAGGTGTGACCACGACTGCCCGGTGAGAGGTTGCGAAGAGCTCGATCACGACCGCAAGAAAATAAGTTATCACAGTGGCAACTGTTATCAGCTTCTTGCACGGCGCTCCCTCCCGATCGAGCTACCTCGCCGTCTCGTGCACAACACCCATCCGCATGCACTATGCTTGCCTAGCGCATCTAGAGCGGATTCCGACCCGGTCACTCACACCGCTGCCCCCCTTCCTTCTCCTCATTATCCCAGCGCACAGCGATTCACTTCCTCCCCGTGTTCTACTGATTTAGCAGCCAATCCGACGTTACTAACAGTTTCGCCCCCGCACAAACCCCCTACCTACCTTTTTTCCTCCCTTGATTCTATCCAAAATCGAGCGCGATGTGCGTTTCTTCATGCGGCCATGTCCAACCCCCCGACACTCTCCGCGCACCCACTCCTCTACTAACCTCCTCTTCCACTGACTTTCCCTCTAATACTGACTTCATAAACTGATTCGCCCGGGGCAAAAACCCTGGGATCGCCTCTTTCCCCGTCCAAATCCGTACCCCAACGAATGAGCTATGTCCTTCTTTCTTTCCTCTCCCTTCCGCCATAGCTCTGCGCGACCACGTTCCCTTACCCCGACTAACCTACTAACCACTACTAATTCTGACTATAGATCTGAGCTCGCCAGCCCAGAAAACATCGACCTCCGTCCTTAGTCCACTCGATTCCGACAAGAATCGGGCGCTTCAAGTGTTTTTCACCACCTCTCTTCCCACCATCTCCTTCGTTGACTGTATCTGGCGCGGATCCGCGTCCAGATTCATTTGGTTCTCCCCTGCCTTGTTGTCGCTTCCTCCCCGCCCCGCTACAGCCACATCCCGCTATCCCATCGCCTTGCGACCAGGTTGGGCCGGATGAAGTTGTCGTAGCGACATCCGTCGCAGGCCGTGACAGAAAAGGACGTCGGATCGCTCGCCGACTTTATATTGTTCATCCTTGCGCAGGGGCCATGCTAATCTTCTCTGTATCGTTCCAATTTTAACGGATGTCCCGAAGGACTGCGCCTTGGGCAGAGACCCAGGATCGACGGGTCGGCTGCCTTGGTGTTCG
Organism: Chara braunii; assembly: GCA_003427395.1. NCBI lineage: Eukaryota > Viridiplantae > Streptophyta > Charophyceae > Charales > Characeae > Chara > Chara braunii. Next base: position 126,311 of record BFEA01001125.1, read on the forward strand.
GACTCAGGTCTGTATCTTAATCAGTTCAGTGGTGTATCCACTAAACAAGACTCTTGGTGCCCGTACCGGACCCCGTCTCAAAAACAAAAAATAGGAAAAATAAAAATTAAAAACTAAAAACTTAGAGGTAGAAAATAATAAAGAAAAAACGGGTGGGGGGAGAGGACCGTCGGTACTTGGTCCTCGGCCTTACCTTGCAGGCCCGTGGTCGAAACCCCCCGCAAAAAGAAGCCAAGGGGGATAGTCCCCTCGGCTCACTCCGACACGCTCCTCCACTGCTCTGCTGCTCGCTGCTGGCCTCAATCTTGGGCTCCGCCTGATGACAGTTCAATGACGTAACCTATAGGACTAAGCCCCAGCCTAGTTATAAAGGGCCCAGTTCTCTATGTAAAGAGTACCTGCAGTCTGCCCATCCTTTCAAAGAGGTACCAAGGCCGCAGCATGGCCTACTCCCCAAATCCATGGCCTTGTAACGCCGTGCTCCGCTGCCTCAAGGGTAAGGCTTCACTTGTCTCACCATGCGCGCCGCCTCACCATGTCGCGGTCGCGGGCCAAGGCTCTTATGGCCTACCGCGACTGCCCTCTTACCGCCTTTTTGCCGGCAAACCCCGACTTTCGCTCTAGTTTCTGTCATTCCTAGCGGCGGCTCCTACTATTGACGAGGCATGGTCGCCCTAGTGCCTGTGAATATTTCACATGGCGCCGCTCTGAACGTCGGCCTCTAGTAAGTCGGACCACATCCTCCTCTAGTCACAGCCTTGCCTGGTCAACGCGATGCTGCCCATAACTTCGCCCGTGCGTGCGAGGCTGCGACTGCCTCAGAAAATCTAGCCTGACACTTGTCCTACCGACGTCTCATAGTCTTCCTTGATCAATCGCTGGGTCCGGCTAACGCGTGCCCGCAAAGTGCACACTCACACACTCTCTAATAAACACAAATGGGTCGCGCCCCTAGATATCCTCAAAAACGTTCTTCCTGTAAGCTGCAAATATGTGCCCAAATACCCTTGTAAGGGTATTCGGGCCGACATCGCGTCTCTCTTCTTTGGTCAGTTTGAGATCGAAGTAAATATCGATCTCTTGTTGTACTCGTTCTGGTGCAGTCAAATGTGCAACTTTTGCAGGTCCACTTGTGTCATCTTCATCATCATCTGAGTTGTCTAGAGAAGGGGCACCCAAATCAACCCTGCGGCGTTTGGATGGCGGATGAACGTCAAGGACGTGCTGATTTTCTGAACAATCACTCTCACAACCTGCGAGGCTCAACATGATTTTCTTCAGTTGATCCTTCCCCCGCTTAACGTCAAAACAAACAACGTCAAAATTTTCGAGCCGATCCTTTTGTCGAGGATCAAGAAGTGTTGAAACAACATGCAGGTCCTCTATCGGTCATTTCTCTATCATAACCTCCTTAACCAAATTCTTGATCACTTTGAGGTTGTTGGAATCCGGTGGGATGACAACCTCATTTCCACTGTCATCAACTTTTTCACTGCTTGTGTTCGAACGTGACAGTGGTGAAACAAAGAATGTCGTTCAAAAATGACAAGGTGCAAGGTTGGGTCAAGGAACTTCTCAAGCTTACGAGTGGCTTCCTGGAAACGACTAAGGAATCGAGACAACTCGATCAGCAAATCACGGTCAATGTTGGCCATCATGCCAAGACGGTTGCGCTGCATCAAGATGTTGTTCACATCAACATAATTAGTTTCCACACTGTCCAGCAACCTCAACAGTGAGTTCCATCTTGTTGCATTTTCCTGTTTTAGTGACGTTTTCAGATAATTTTGCAAATTTGCCTGCTTGAAATAACGAACCAATTCCTTGCAATTCTCAATCAGCGCAAAAATTTCAGTTGCCTGATCTTCGAATCTGTAGAACAGAGCAGATTTGACATTTTTCTGAACAACGGTGGTTTTGTGCAGAACAGTTGTCAAAACCGTGACTATCTTGTGATCAACACAAGTATGCCAATTGTACACACTCCTAATGCTCTCTGCACCTGCTACATTTGACCCACTGTTTGAGCACACAATGCAAAGACTCTGATCAAAACATCCATGTTCCTCAAGACATTCTTGGAACACCTTCAAAACAGCTTGTGCAGTGTGCGACTCTTCAGGAAAAACCTTAACCTGAAGAGTTCTAGCATGCAGTTTGAAGCCTCTGTCTATATAATGGATGGTGACAGACATGAATGAGTTTTTTTTAACTGCATCAGTCCACAAATCCACAGTGAAACCAGCATACACGTTATCCTCGAAGTGCTGAGACATTTTTTCCTTCATAATTTGTCGAAGACCATTCGCAATGGAAATTACATGACGCTCTACCGTGTTTGCAGAAGGAGCTAACCTTCCCACTTACATTCCCTTTTGCGCACTGACACCGACATCGATAAAACATTGACCCATTTTCAGGAAACCTGGATCATCCACAATAGAAAATGGACGCAAATCCTGACAACACATCAGAGCCGCCATCTTTGCGGCGTGTTTCTTTTGCGCAGTTGTTGGTTCTGCTGTCATCGCAAAAATTCACATTGTCCCTGTTTCACATTGCTGAGCTCTACATTTATGCTGGTTCAACGAGCTCGTTCCGTTAGCAACAGCAAGTGCATACACCACAAAACACTTTCTGCATGCGGTGTAACCAGTTCCATGTTCCTTCACAAGAGTTCCGTCAGGCAAACATACATGAGCAAACCGTGCCCAACATGGCGCTGTACTAACCTTCTCATTCTTGAGAATGTACAGTGGGTCAGGACCAACTTTCTTCAGTGCAAGGTGCATTGCGGCCTTCAATTTTCTCATTTCTGTCTTCAAAGAAGGGCTTGGCGAACCACCTACAGGTCCTACACCTTCCGACATTTCTGGTATCCGCTAGGAGGAGGAAGGAGGAGATCGAGTAGGAGGAAAAGAGGGAGAGGAAGACAGGCAGAAGAAGCACACACGGTTCATGCACAGCAAAGAAAACAGATGGCTCGTGGATTCAAATAAATTATTGAAAGGGGGGGGGGGRGGGGGATACCACATTAAGTAATAAGTAATACTTAACGCTGCATTTGGTCAGCCTCTCCTGTCACAAGATACATCTGAGGGTCCTGAAGAGGAGGACGAGAAGGAGAACGGAGGCAAATGAGGAGGAGGACCAACGGGAATAATTAGTTGAGGATGAAGAATAGGAAGAATTATATGGAGATGAAAGATTGAAAAGAATCACATGAGCAGGAAAACTGGAAAGAATTAGATGAGGATAAAAACAAAAAAACATGCAACCGCTGCCGAAGATCTTCTTGGAGTGAAGATGTCTTGGACTGAAGATAGGTATGCATGATCATGCCACGATCACGAGCGCTCGCAGATCCTTCCGACAGCTCCCTCACGCATGTATTGCAAACAACATCTCTCTCTCTCTCTCTCTCTCTCTCTCTCTCTCTCTCTCTCTCTCTCTCTCTCTCTCTCTTTTTCTCTCTCTCTCTCTCTCTCTCTCTCTCTCT
>BFEA01001125.1:151694-172602 GCA_003427395.1 Chara braunii
CTAGCCGGGTGTGATCTATCAACCAATCGTTAGTAGGTAAACATCTGTGTTCTATTTGCCATTGGAGGGCGGATATCTTAGCGGGTCTGTAGCTATACTGTGCAAACCATCGAATAGGCTTGAGCAGGCTGCGATCAATGTTGAGATGGCGGTACCATCTGTCTTCTACGCGCTCTCGCAGCCCCCTCTTGGGTCTTAGCATACGGTAGGCGGATTTAGATTTCAAGTTATAAAGTGAGAGCGTGACGACCCCCCCTTTTCCAGGCCTGGTACCTTGGGTCCATTTCCATTCATCGGGGTCTAGGGGGAGGTCCTCGTTCGAGGTCCTTGGGCGATGCACTTTTTGGTGGCCTCCTTCCTCAATGATCCTGATGCGATATACCCCTTTTCTCTCCTTCCATACGAAGGGTTGTTCGTTTCATTGTAGCCCGTCATCCTTTTGAATGGAAAAGACTTCTATTAACACATGAGATGGGTCAGTCAGGTGCACCCGCCCAACTTCCATGTTGCAGTCAGGCAGCCCCACCCAATCTCCCTCCTTTACGCAGGGGCCTTTTCTGAGGGTGGTGTACCAGTGGAGGGGGAAGCTATCGATGAGTTCGTTTAATGCCTGCTCAGTGAGATGGCAGTACCTCAGCCAAGCACGCATCCGTCCCGTGTTCTTCCAACTTCTTGTTGCCCGGTCCCATAAATCCCCAACTCTCCGTACCCCGTGTTTTACCCAGCCCTTCCAGGGCGCGTTCGAGCTACACCGTACCCGCCCTTCAGCATCTGTTATCACTTGGTTGCCGAAGAGGGGTTGCCGGAATATTTCTTCCCACCGTTCTGGCGCTGGGCGGTCGGGGGGGGGAAGTCTCCTCCAGGTACTTAAAGGGCGCACCCAGTGCTTGTCGGCAGGGTCTCCGTTTTTATATTTCCTAGGCACCCTCCAATACCTGTCCTCTAACCACACCCGGGGGTCGATCTCCGGTGGGGTTTCCGGGGCTAGGTCTGCGAGTTGGGCCAGGGCTAAAGGTACCCATGGGGATGAAGGTGAGAAGATAATGTGTTGGATCCAGCGGATTGTGAGGGCGTGGAATTGCGTGGCCGGGTCCACGATTCCTAGTCCTCCTCTGTTCTTAGGTTGGATCACCGAGTCCCATGCAACTCGGCTTAGAGGATGGGGGGTGTTGCTGTCGCCTCTCCAGAGGAAGGCCGCCAGTTGTTGCTTAAGTGTTTTAAGACCCCCCTTACTCATAGGCCATAGGATGGCCTTGTACCAGAGTGTGGCCAGGATTGCATTATTGATAACCAGTGCTCTCCCGAAAATCGATGTGTGTTTATTATTCCATTGTTCAAATTTCGCTTTTGCCGGTCCAGCCAACCATTCGTCGTGAGTTGTCGGCTTTCCTTTGGCAGTTATTTGTGCCCTCAGAACTCTCAGGGGATCGTCTTGGGGGAGCCATGTGATTCGCGGGTTTTCCGGGGGTCTCCCCCCCTGATGGTGGATCCACCAACTCACTGTTTTCTGGCCCCAGTTGATCGTCATGTCGGACAATTGACAAAACTTGTTCATGAGCCGCTGGATCTCCTCCATGTTGGATTCAGTCGCTTCCATCATGATAGTTAGATCGTCTGCAAACAGGGAACAAATAGGGATTGCCTCCTGTGGAATATTGGAGATTCTTATGCGCCTAAGGTCTTTATTTTGTCGCAAGTTGGCGGATAGTGCTTCCATTATTACTATGAAGAGGTCTGGGGCAATCGGATCCCCTTGCCGCACTGATCGCTGGAGCTCAAAGGGCGGTGCCACTGACCCATTGACCTGGACACAGGTAGTAGCATTTTGGTGAAGGATCTTAACCCAGCGCCGAAACGTTGGCCCGAAGTTCATTTTCTCCATACATTTGTCAGAAAATCCCAATCCACGTGGTCATACGCTTTTTCAAAATCAATGAAAATGATAGCTGCGTTTGCCCGGTTCCGTTGTGCCAGTTGGACCACGTCATTTACTAGTAAGATGTTTTCCCGGTGGAACAGAGTTTTCTAGCCAGACCAACCTGGCTGTGGACCAAACCACACTTATAACAGCCAGACCAACCTTGTAGACAACACCAAAACACTGTGCCTCCTACTATCACTCATACTGGGCGGACCTAGGCCCTATCGCGGGCTTGTGACCTACTATCACCAATGCAAGGCAAAGGGAACCACCGAGTGACAGGTTGGATCCGCCTTGAGAGCCACACCTACGAATTTTACCTACCTCCCATCGCCCCTTATCCGCCGCCGATCACCCTTAGGCTAGATGATGCATTGAACACCTCTTAGTGCTAACCTAAGAACTCACAAAGTTATAGCTTCCCAAACCCTCCCATCCCGAGACCCTTCCCATTATGTCCTAACCTAATCCACTCTCAACATGGAGACCAAACCAGTTTCCCTGTTGTGGCCGAAACCGCCACCAGTTTGTGGTCGAAATCACCATACGTTAATTGATTGTAGCACCCTAGATCCAGGGCAGGTGGGCTCGGCAGGCAAACGACAGAGTCAGTTGGGGGAGACTGGCAACACTCTCAAAGGCCCAACGAAGCCCTGTGACGCGCAACCTCACGCCCTGTGCTGTCTTTCATTCGGAGTGCTAGGTGTGCGGAAAGAGGCCCAGAAAAACAGCAAGATGGGGTGTGCCAAGGATTTTTGGAAATTGAGTGTGGGGACACAGACGGAACTGAAATCCCCCGTGTTGGTCCGATGAAGTAAGTCGATCGTTTTTCGCGCGGCGCTACTTGCGCGCGCGGAAGTTTGGCGCGAGAGGAGTGAGAAATACAAATTCAATCCAGAAAATATTTTCGGACTTCCCACCTGGCTACGGCCCGTCGTTTAGAACAGAAGGGCTTCGGCACAGTTCGCGTGTCTCGCTTTCGTATCAATTCCCGTCGTCGTTCACTGACCAGTTCTGAATCCGACGTGGAGGGTCTTAATCGCGTGGAACAGCCATTTCGTCAAAACGGACATATTATATTTTTTGAACGAAATCAAAACTGACTTTTTTTGCCAAAATCCGGTCGGAATTTTTTGCTCCTGGGGGTCCGGCGTTCCCAAAACGTCGGACCCCCTTGGTCTATGGTTGAGACCAGATACTTTTTTTTTTTTTTTTTTTTTTTTTTTTTTTTTTTATTTTTTTTTTTTTTTTTTTTTTTTTTTTTTTTTTTTTTTTGTATCTGGTCTCAACCATAGACCAGGGGGGTCCGACGTTTTGGGAACGCCGGACCCCCATGAGCAAAAAATTCCGACCGGATTTTGGCAAAAAAAGTCAGTTTTGATTTCGTTCAAAAAATATAATATGTCCGTTTTGACGAAATGGTTGTTGTGGCTCTTTCTCTATGTTCGTCCTCACTCCATACACGGTAGTGGAAACCCCTGGATTCGTAGCGCTCAAAGCGTTGTCATTCGATGCATAGGGTGCGCGGCCAATGGGGTTCTACCGCWGTCCACGGGATGACGATCAACTCGTTGAATGGCAACAATATCGAGTAAGGTGGAAAGTACGTATGGATAATGACAAACCCAACTTCTACGAACCCTGAACAACGGTTTGCCGGAGGGAAGTAGTATCTTCCGTCGATTTGTGCGACAACTTCTCGCACGTCCCACTCGCATACACGTGTTCTTTCCTCGTTGTAGGGAAAAGGCCGCGTTGAGAYGGGAGATACGGGAGGCTGGCGCCCGATCGAAGGGTGCTTGTCAGTCCACATATCAATCAATTGCAAAAATCCCGAGATGTCATCAAGAAAAGAAAACACTCGCGCAACCCCCAATCAATCATTTTCGACCCGAAAGAGAGAGAGAAAAGGAAAACATTCATCGGCTTGATCATGCATATAACTAAGGGACCGACCCGCGACTCGGATTTAGTAAGCCAACGCGGTTGATCCAAGGCGCCTTGTTTCTCGAGGCCGCCCTGTGGCTCGGTTGTTGATGTCGTGCAGCATAAGGCAGATGGCATCCGCAGGGCTTTCAGTACTACAGATCTAAACACTCTTGCATTCTTGAACAAAATTCTGCTGAGGGTTGCGTCTAATCAACACAAAAAGACGCTCATCTCCATGCATACATTCACTTGGAAGGTGCAAAAATGAAAGGGGTATACAAGTCAGAAATCAACCGGGGAATATGTACACACGCATCCACCGTTCACAAGACAAGAAGATCAATTCTTTGACATCTGGGGATTACCCAGGAAACTAATGGAAGAGTTCCGGAAGAAGTTCTTTGACACAGGAAAGCACACAGACTCATTTCCATCCAAGAGAGAGAGAGAGAGTCAAACATCGAGACACATCATCATTCAAAGATAGAGGAGAGAGAAGGAGACGAGGGAGAAATGTCGAGATAGAAGATGACGAAATCCGAAAAGAGAAAGTTTGGCGTTGCCGCCGTGCACTCACGCCAGAGATAAAGATCCGTAACAACAAAGGCGTATTCGCCGTAAATTCCAATATGGCCCCAGGCCAATCACTCACTCAACTCCAATCATCGATCCTCATACCCGCACCGACGATCCCGGCCGCCGCGTGCTAACTCTCACCACTGCGATCGTTACCCCGCTGACGTAAACTCGACGCGGTTTGCCCAGATCCCACAGTCCGTCGTGGCGATCAAGCGCGCAACCGGCCAGCCTATCGACAGCCCGACAGGACTTTCCGACTCGCATCAAAACACTCTGCCTAGCCACTGCTTCCCGGAAGCTGGCTCAGGAGTCGAGAACGTAAGAGAGATTTGCGGGCGCGTTTGCGAAATTTATAGCAGCGAAGAGGGAGACAAGGGAGGGAGAATGCAGGGGGAAAGTCGAAGTGTAAGAGGAGAAATAGGAGGAGAAGACTTTGAGAAGAGTGCTTCGTGGAAGCCATATTGATCCTTCGGGACTCAGTGATTGGCCAATCAGACTCGTCGCGCAATAGGCAGATCCTACCGTACCACACGTCTGATTGGTGCGTGAGAGTAATCTAAGGATCGACCGGACTTCACAAGCTTTGCTCGAAGGGCGAGAAAGGAAAAGGCGCGAGAAGTAGCGCAAGACGGGTCGAAGATTCAGATGATCAAGAAGGGGAAATGGGCGCGCAAAGAGTTGAGCGGGAGAGAGAGAGAGAGAGAGAGAGAGAGAGGGAGAAAAACAGTTACGAGGAGGGAGAAAGAGGAGGGGGAAGGAAAAAAGGAGCGCGGGAGAGAGCGATGAGGGGGACAGATAGGAGAAAGCCTTGCATGCGCGACGTCGTCAACAACAAAGAGAAAAAAGAGGCACCGAAACAGTTACAGCTTGCCTACATCCTAAACCAATTCAAAATTGAAATCACCATATCCGCGCGCGAAAGAGCGACGCGGGAAAAGAAAGTCCTACGCCTATTTGTATCCCCACAAAATTCCGAGAGTTTTCTCCAACGAGACCGAGAACATTCACACACAAAAAGGATACGTCGAAGTTCCGCTTATCCTGGAATTCCCAACTGTCGGGCCCAATTCCCAGTGCACTCGCTAAGGCGCACGTAAATTCCCATGTACTTCCCGAATTGCAAAAAGAAAAAGCAGAACCCGAGAATCGTAAAAGTCTCCGAAAGATGGGGGCCCAAACACGGAACCCGAAATCAAGAAAACGAAACGCGGTCTTCATGGGGTTGGTATGATACAAGCAAGAAAAGGGGTACGAAAGATAGCACGGGTTCGGGAAGTAGTTCGTCACATATGTGGCGCACAGGGGGTTCCAAAATTATGCGATCTCCTGATTGCATGTCATGGCGGAGAAGGAGAGAGGGAGAGAGAGAACAGAGTGATGAATGAGGAACCAAGCGTATCAACAAGCGATCCAGCCATCTTCAATTGCCATCGTGCTGCTGGAATCATCGATGGTCGTCCAGGTGACACCATCATCGTCCGCCGGTTCTCCGTGTGCTCTGTATCCCAGTTTTGTTGCCGTCCGTCGAATCAGTGCGTAGGTTGACGTCATCGTCGCTGGCGTGATCTTCGCGAAGCTTACTGATTCGTGCCGCTTTCCCCTGCCGATTAGATGAAGAGAGGAGGGTGGGGGGGGGGGATATTCACGTGATCGGGATCTACCGCCTAGTTGGAATGGGCCAATAGAGGTGGTACATGGAGGGGATCTCACAGGGACGACGGGGAGGAAGTGGGGGTAGATAGCGATTCATCCCTTCTACCGTCACCGGGAGCTCCTCATATCGGATGATCCCGTGGAAGCGAGGAAAGCGATCACCGCTATGAGGGAGAGAAGCGAGGTAGCCGCGATAGAAGGAGGAGAGGGTGTGGAGGAGCGCCGCCCGAAAGAACTCGTAGTGACGACAGGCGGGGATTGTCCCCATGGCTACACAGTAGACTTCTACCACGTTGCATCGCTCCCATGCAGCGTTGAACAACAGGATATGCCAGCAGAACGTGGGGGCAGCGGGCTGAAGGGATGGGTGGGGGTAGACGGTAGCGAGTAGGCGGGTAGAGTAGAAGTCGCGGAAGAGATGGGGAAGGAAGGGATGGAGGGGGAAGGTGATGGGGGTGCGGATCTGTTCGAGGGTGAGAAAATCAAGGGGACGGTGGGATAACGTTCGAGGACGGAGGCCTATCGCCCGCATCGGTACGTGGGCGAACTGGGGGACGGATGGGGTTGGAGGAGGAGGGGGATCTGCTCCGTCTCCGTCGTGAGGTGCTTGGGGTGGCGGCTGCGGGGTCGCCATCTTCGGGCTTCGGTGGCTCCGGATCCCTGGTCGGATTGGTACCGATGCACTGACTTGCTCTGCTAGCGAATTCTAGTTGGCGTTTCCCGGCGGTAATGTCTTCTTGCCTATGCACAACCTCAGGATCTTCCCTCTCCGTGCCAGTATGCGCCGCTTCCTCCGGCAAGGCTTCCCACTCTGATCCGGTTTCTTCTTCCTCTTCTTCTTCTTCACTCAGCTCCCCCTCGCTATACTCGCTATAGCTTCCTTCCTCCGACGTTTCCTCATCGTCGTCTTCTTCGTCGTCGTCTTCGTCGTCGTCGATCACCACTTCCTCCGCCTTCGGATAGAAGGCGTGAGGGATGATGTTGTAAGGCTTCAGATACTCCTGCCGTGATGGTAGCGTATCTTCGTCCCTGGACTCCTCCAAGCATGCAGTCCACTGTAGGTACGGGTCCAATGACCGCTCGAGAACGTACGGAGCGGGGCTATAGTCACTTTGCGAAAAGATGTCGGGCGAGAGATCGTCCGCCAATTACACGATCGGCGCGATGAGCTCCTGCACAATCAACTGGCGGCGGCCTGGCCGTACCAACCCAAAGAGAAAGTCGAGAAGATCGCCCTCGACGTTAGTCTTCCAAGCTTGTATGATCAGCAACTCCAAATTTTCTATCCACGCAGGATGCTCGCTGGTTTGCGTCCACGTCACCTGTACTCGGGCCAAGCAGAAGGATAGTTCGTCAAAAGTTTCGCGCCACAGTTGCCAATGCCCAAGATTAATAAGCGGAACAGAAAGAGGCTCGAACGAGAAGGAAAAAGAAGGATGAAGATCGGACTGCCAGAAGGTGGGGAAAAGAGAGGTGAGACCGAAGATGGAGAGAGGAGCGAGGGGATCGGCGTGGTTCATTGGGGACGTGGGAATGGGACAAGGGTGGGGATCAGTGGATCACAACTGGCGGCTCGCGCGGAGAACGGCGGATCTCGCCAAGATCCGGTGCAAAGGTATGGATGAGGTTGTGCCCTGGCCTGGCAAGACCGTGCTGCCACACGTTGGACACCTGTTCCGTCCACTCTCGCAGCGAGGTTAAGATCGCGGTATGCCACGGTGGATTGAGCGAACTGATGTCGCCGCTGAAAGCCGCAACCGTGGTGACGTGGCTCGTTCCGGGGGCCGCTCCCCGATGAACTTCGATTACTTCCGCTAGTACCACTGCCTATGAGCTCCCTTCGAATCGAAACGTGGCGGTGGCACACACACCCACGTCGCAAAAGAACTGCGCCAAACGCCGAAGATCCGTATTAAGCCGTGGATGACGAACTTGCCAAATTTCTGAGATGTGGCCGCGTGGCTGCAACAGTTGTTCGTCAAGAGCCCGCTCCGTGATGAAACTCATGGCGAGGTCGGAGGGGAAGACGAAGGGCAGGAGGGAGAGAGCGAAGAGAGAGTTAGATCATCGTCGCTCTCCTCGCTTTCGGAGGGGGGAGAGGGAGGAAGAGGAGAGGGAGGAAGAGGACGAAGGTAGGAGGTATGCCGGACGATGGGGACAGAGCTATGGCTGGCACTAGCCTCAGGCGTGATGCGCACCGTGTTGGCGCCATTAGGACCGAGCTCGACAACGTGAAAGCAGCCAGAGAATTTGGGAGCGAGTTTCCAGTCACGTGCACATTTACGTACCTGCACTAGGTCCCCTAATTTATATTGATGCTGGGGCCCAGCATTTCCATTCCGAGCCTCGTAGCTACGGACCTGCCTACCGTGGGCCAGACCGGTCATCCTTTGCCTTTTTTGGGCTAGCTTCGGAACGGCCCGCTCCATTAATTCGGTGTACCTTTTGGCTTTGGCCTTGAGGGCTGCACGCGTGTCTCTACCCCCTGCTTCGGCAATTTCCGAGTTACCCCGGTAGTCGACAAAGGGGAGGCTATTAGTACAAAGCTGAAAAGGGGTGAACCCCGTGGACTCGTGAGGGGTGGCCCGGTGGATCCCAACGATTTGATATACGATCTCGGGCCACGGACGCGTGTCGTGTGCCGCTAAATTCCTGCGAAGGGCGGTTTTAATCATATGGTTGGCGTTCTCAGCCAACCCGTTCGACTGGGACACGTGGGGTGCCGTATGTCGGAGCGTGATGCCCCTTCGTGCGAGCAGTTCCTCTACTTCCCCCTTAAATTCGGACCCATTGTCGGTTAGAATTTCTTCCGTATCTAGATGGGTATAGAGGAGCCGTTCGATGTACGTGGCTATTTTTGCGGCTTTTCAGGTCTTATAGGGATAGACCTCGATGTACTTGGAAAAATGGTCTATTAACACTAACAGGATAGAATATTCACAGCGGTTTGGGTCAGGTGGCACGTCGATATCTGTCGTGTCCATACTGACTTGCTGGAAGGGACGCTCTACTTCCATTGGTACTATCGTGTTTGGTCTCCGTATTGGGGCGCGATCAGCGACACAGACCAGACAGTTGGCGACAATGTATCTGACATCATCTCGTATGTTGGACCAGAACCATCGGTTCTGGTCTATAGTTGCCTCCGTGACACGTATTGCGAAATGAGCGGCCTGTTCTTGGTGAGCCAATCGGATCCAATCATATCTCTGGAATGGGTGGGGAACCGTCAACCACGAACCCGATCCGTCAGTTTTACGCTTCTCCAAATGACCGTTGATCCACCGATAGTCCCGAGATCTCTCGGTTGCCCTACGTTTGTCGTGTTTGGTGAGGTGTCCCAATGATAATCCCGCTAATTTCGCCAATAAAATTTTATCCGTCCAAACTTCCGCTTGTCGGTATTTTTCGTCGTATTCAGGGCCGTCCGTACGGACGGCCTCAAATCGAACCTCCGTGGGGAGTTTGTTCGTTCTACACAGGGGGCACCTCCATTCCTTGCTACTCGTCCGATATCGAACGCAGGCCCCATGCGCACGATTGACACACGTGGCACATTCTACCCAATCGCCAAACCCAGTTTCGAAAGGATGACAGTCGACCCCATAGACCCGTGCAATACACGTACAAGAAAAACAGAATTTATCGGGGATGGTGGCAAAGAAAGCAGAGGAAGTGAGAGGGGCAGAATTAGTAGGAGAGGAAGGGGTTGCAGAGACAGATGGGGTAGTCACGATGACAGAGGAGGAGAGATGGGACCGAATTGCGGAGAGGGTACACAAATCGATCCTTGTGTCACTTCCGGTGCAGGTATGTCAGTCTGTCCGCATTCCCGTGTCTCTCGTGCTTCCGATGACGAATGTCAAAGTCCATGCTCTGCAGCACCGTTGCCCATCGCCCGATCATGCCCGAGTAATCCTTCGATTTCTTCAGAGCCAGCAGAGGCTCATGATCGGTCACCAATGTGAACTTCCCCCCGTACAAGTACGCACAGAAGTGGCTGATTCCCCAGAGTGCCGCATAGCATTCCCCCGTTGGAGCGGCGTAGTTGCGCTTGCAGGTGGACACCGATTTGGACGCATACTCCACCACGCTCTCGAGTCCACTTGGTCCCGCCTGGGCCAGGATTGCCGAAATTGCCTCTCGCTGCCAGTCAGTAATGAGGATGAAAGACTTTTCGGGATTCGGCCTTATAAGGACCGGAGCCGAAATGAGAACGGCCTTGAGTTTCGAAAACGCCTGATCACACTCCGGCGTCCAAATCAACGGCTGATCCTTTTGCAGCAGATTCGTGAGGGGTTCCGGGATCGCCGCGAAGCCCTTGATAAATCTTCGGAAGTACGAGGCCAGGCCCAAAAAGGCGCGAACTTGCGTGATAGTCGTAGGCACAAGCGCATCCCTGACAGCGGCCACCTTCTGCGGCTCCGGTTGGAGCCCCTTGTCTGTTACCACGTGTCCTAAGAAGGAAATGGTGGTAAGGAAAAACTGACACTTCTCAAGCGCCACTTTGAAGCCCGCATCTCGTAACGCATGTAAAGCCCGTTCGATGTGCTGCATGTGTCCCTCGTAGGAACTCGAGTACACCAGAATGTCATCCATGTACACAATCACACAGTAGTTGATGATGCTCTGCGCCAAACGAGTCTTCCGCACGAAATTCTGAAAAACCATATTCATGGCTCGCTGAAAGGTCGCGGGGGCGTTGCAGATACCCATCGGACATCGAATCCACTGCCACGTACCCTCGAAAAGCACAAACGCTGTTTTCGGACGATCTTCTTCTCGGACAAGAAGATGATGGAACCCATGGCGAACATCAAACTTACTGAAAAATCGAGCACTCCCAATCGCGTCCAACAATTCATCAATCCGGGGGAGGGAGTACACATCTTTGATCGTGATATCATTCAATTTTCGATAATCAATGCAAATGCGAATCCCTCCGGCCTTTTTAGGCACGATTACTATGGGAAAAGACCATGGACCTATAGCGGGTTCGATCCATCCATTAGCTTCGAACTCCTTAATCCGCTGAAAAGCGGCCGCTCTTTGAGCAGACGAGTATCGGTAAGGAGCGCAACTAATGGGCGGATGTTCTCCCGTGAGGATGGCATGCTCGATCACGTTAGTCAAGCCGATATCATTATCCTGCACACTCAGTACTTCTGCATAACCGTTCAAAACATTGATTAGTGAGTTTCGAAGTTCCGTGGGGACGTGGCTCGGTAGGGTGATCGTTGATTCCCCAGAAGTCTTAAGGGCTATGTCGATCCAATCAACCGACCGCTCCCGTCGATCGTAGACACTTGAAAAGACGGAACTACTGGTGCGAACAGAGAAGACAGTCGCAATCATCTGTGATTCGGCGGGCTGATCATTTCGGTTTCTTTAGTTTCGGCATCAGTTTCTGAGTCGGCCGAAATCTGCTCCACAGTCAGTCTTGTAAGGTCCGTCATCTCCTGCATCAGGTCAGGCACGTCATGTACCGGCGCTTCTGCTTCCTGTTTAATCAAAGTGATGGTCGCCCCCGTCGTTAGTAACGATCTCGGCGGCAAAACAGAAACGTCTAGATATTGTTCCGTTTGTTGATAACGTGTTCGTAAGGAATGTGCTCCTCTGTACAAGGTACGAGGGGGTTCCAAATCATCGGCAAGGTCAGATACTTGTAATAGGGGTTCCCCGAGGAGGACTGAATGACTGACCTGGGTTTTCAGAGGCGCAAGCGCGTTGTCTCCTGAATCCATGTGGAAGCTTCGGGCAGTGTCGGGGCACATTCGAAATTCCTTGGGAATTTCGTGTTCGAAAAGTTTGACCAGGTGCTTCCATTCATCCTCACTAGGCAGTTCTTCTTCGTATTCCTGTTCCCCGATTCCACTGCCGATGTCCGAGGAAGAATACTCCTCGGTATCAATGCATCGAATCATTCCTATTTGGGCTGAGTTAGGAGTTCGTTTTATCGTTCGGGTGAAAATTCACAAGGGAACAGTTTGAGGCTTTCCCCAGTTTGCGTGAGCACGAGTTGTTTTGAATCAAAATGCAGACGGGCCCCTACCGCCATCGCCCAAGGTAGTCCCAACAACATAGAATAGGAACGCACATCTATTACTAGTGCGTTAACAAGGACGTGTACTCGTCCAACCTTTACAGCCACATTCTCAATGATGCCCACGATGTTCATTGCTTTCTCGTCGGCAAAGACATAATTATCTTTGCCAGATTGAGGAAGAATGGATCCGGGTCGTCCCGTCTTTCTGACAATGTCTAATGATATGGCCACTGCAGAAGCCCCTGTGTCGATAAGGGCGTTAAACGGCTTGCCCCAAACTTCACAATCACATTCCGCGCTCTTCCACAGTACCGGCCGAGCTCGTACGAAGTGATCCTTCTCTGCTAAAAAGATCGCTGCTATATGTGCGGCTTCGGGTTCGCCCGTTTCAGGTTCTGGTGGCGCAACATCCTCTTTTTCCTCCTCCTTCTTTTTTAACATTCGTTGTACGCGCTGGTATGTGAAACTCTTCTGATTCTTCAGACATTGTTGTAACAGCTTGTCTTTTGCAGCTTCAGATATGGTGAGCAAGTATCCCACCAGAATCGGAACACGGATATCTAGCTGCTTGAGCGTTCGTAACACATCGATTTCGCCCGTCCTAAACTGTGGACCGAGATTAGAATCGCGATCGACCCATTCAAGATCATCGGGGGCCGATCGGATCGCCCCGATCATGCCCGCTAGATGAAGATACTCCAGTGGATCGACCACGTCATCAGCGTCAGAGGAAGAAGATCCCGATGTTGACGCTATTGCCGTTAAGAGGGAAGGCTGCTCGTATGCCACGAGTTCTCTTCCTTGGGCCGTATCCATCAATGCGGTCACTCGTCCTTGATTCAGGGCCACAGGGGCCGCAACAGGTGGGGGCTGATTACGCTTTGGCTGCGGATAGTCTCGGGCGAAATGTCCGGGCTGTTTGCAGTTAAAGCACTCGATCTTTCCTGTTGGATAAGCTGGGTGAGGGAACTGAGGTGTGTATCCTGGTGCAGGCGGGGCAGGCAAGAGTGGAAATGACGCGGGGGCAGGCCGAGCAGGGGTCAGGTTAGGCTTAATTAGCCTGCTCATTATGTGTTCCATCCGCTCCATGTGAGCGACCTACATTTGAATCAAGTTGCTCATCCATTCGGACTGCTTGGTAGTGTATGAATCAACCAACCGTAATGCAGCTTGTTAATATGCGTCATATCGGTGGACGAATGAATGAAGTTGTTGTACAACCCCTTAAATTGAATACAATTTTTCATCCCATGTTTCGTGAACCGGGATAATTAATGCTTGAAGAAGTTGAATAGTCTGGTTAATTTCCTCAACCAAACCGTTAGCTTCGGCATGTCCGTCAGATATCATACTTCGTTTGAGGTCAGGGAGTTGGGTTGTGAAGTCCTTCGAAGCAGTACTTATGAAGCACGGGTCTCGATCACTCACAAGGGTTTCCGGGGTCCGGAACTGCAAAATGTGCTTCTGGTGGAATTATTGGATCACGAGATCCATTGGAGCATGAGGTGGTAAGGGAATCTGACTCAGAAACTTTGAAAAGTGGTCAACAATCATAATCACGTGTGAATACCCATTCTTACTTGTTTTTCCTATATCTGTGAAGTCAATGGAGACAGACTCTCCGGGATCGTTGGGAATGGAAAGGGGCTGTGGAGCAGCCCCATAGGCTTTTGCCTTGATGGTTTGATTCGTTGACAGACTTGACACTCAACCACAAACTTTACGGCAGATCCTTTCACCCCAAGCCAATCAAATTGTTGCAATAGGTTTCCGTAGGTTTTTGGAATGTCGAAGTATCCACACTGACCATGGGCGAAATCCAAGAAGTGTGTGCGGAGAGGTTCATGGTTGGGAACACACAAACGATCATTCTTACCGTAGCGTTGGAAAACCAGACCTTCACATTCGTGAAAATCAGGTTGATTGTTGGGGTTAGTCCGTAGTTGCTCAATGATTGGACTAAGGTCTGGATCATTGGCAGTTTGCTTTACGAGTTCCTCCTTCAATTTCTTCCAGAGGTCGTAGGAGTTCACAAGGCAAGTCGTATACTCGGGGTCACGAGACAATGCATCAACAACTCGACTATAACAACCCTTTTTGTGTTGTAATTGAAGTAAAAAATGCCAATCTCATGGAACCAGCGAGTCAACATAGGGGGCAAGGTAGTTTGCACCTTAATCCATTTCAAAATTTCGTGATCTGAGAAGACCTTGAAACAATGTCCCCAAAGATAGTGCATCCAATGATTCAATGCCTCACGCATGTAAGTGAAAGTAACTACCTTTTCGTTGAGCATACGTTTGCTGTAGTACTCGAGCGGCCGCAAACCATCACCGTCATCTTGTTGTAGTACTGCGCCAATCTCATACTGGCTCGCATCCGCAGTGACTACAAATGTGAGTTGGGAGTCTGCAATGTGGAGTAGAGGATAACTTACCAAGGTCTCTTTCAAGGCCTGAAAAGCGGTCTCACATGTTGCATCCCACGTGTCAAATATGTTCTTGCTTGTTAATTTGGATAGCGGGCGAGCAACAATAGAAAATTGGGGCACAAACTTTCAATAGTATGATGCAAGACCAAGAAAAGAATGCAACTCACGGACGTTCGCGGGTTGAGGCTACTTGCGTACGACCTCAACCTTGGTTGCCTCAAGCTCAAGGCTTGCAACAGACAACCGGTGCCCAAGATAGATGACTCCTTCCCAAACTCAGATTTCTCAAAGTTAAGATAAAGCTGCGTTTTCTTGAGGAACACTTCCTCAAGGTGCTTCATGTGTTCCTCAATTGGCTTTCTGAAAATCAGAATGTTATCAAGATACACAACCACAAATCTGTTCGCAGAGGGCGTTATCCATAAGACTTTGAAAGGTGGCCGGTGCGTTCATGAGACCGAAGGGCATTACGGTGAATTCGTAAAGCCCGTCGTGTGTCTTGAACACAATCTTGTGCTGGTCCGCAGGATCGACTTCAATCTGATGGTAGCCGAACTTGAGATTGATCTTGGAGAAGACCTTGCACCTACCTGCAGCATCAAGCAAATCATCTATGCATGGCAATGGGTACACATTCTTCATTGTGATGCAGTTTAGACCGCGATAATCAATACATATACGAAGTTTGCCTCCTTCCTTACGGACAAACAGAACGGGTGCACCGAATTTGGATTCACTAGGCTTTATCCATCCCTCGTCGATCATCTCATCGATCTGTTTTTAGAGCTCCTCCAACTCGTCGGATCCCTTATGGTATACACAACCCCTTGGAGGAACAACGCCTTCGACCAACTCAACTCCGAGGGGTTCGGCCAGAACTTCCGGAAATCGGTCGAGTAGGCTTTGGATGGTTGTTGGGATCGGCGGGGGTGGGAGATAAAAAAAGGATCACCTTGATCAGATCGCAGATTATTAGTGAAGACAACAGAATATAAAGTAAAATCATTTGGAATAGAAGTAAACGTAGGGATAAAAGTAAACTTATCATGCAAAGTAGAATCATTACTGACCGCAAAAGTAGAAAGTACATGAGTAGGACTAACAAAGGCAACATACAACTCTTCATCCTCCTTATGCTTGCGCCACTTCTTGCAAAACTGCATGGCATTAAGAAAAATCACCGGGGATTCGAGCTTCTCATCCAAGAGGACGGGACGCTCGTTCCCTTGTGCATCTTTGACCATGAAAAGCGGTTCCTTCCACTTGGTCTATTCACATTGGGACAGTAACCAACCCAACCCGAGGACTACGTCGAAGGGACACTTGCCAAGGACATAAAAGTTTAACGCCTGTGTGATAGTTTGTCTTGGTCCAAGGTAGTGCGCTCACCTTTGACTGCATACGTGGATGAAACAACTTCTTTGTTGCCTACTTCAGTCCGGCAAGGGCTCTGCAAAGCCACTTGCTTCATCCCCAAGCCCACTTTGCTTATCACGTGTGGTGACATGAAGTTAGTTGTGGCACCACAATCAATCAAGATACAGAGATAGAGATGGTTAATGAAAAGTTTGAAGAAGATTAACTTCGTTATCCCTTGAGCACGCTGCTATTTTATCTCAGCCCCATGCTCTATGTGATAGTGAAAGTCGACCTTCTTAGACTCCCCCCAAGGCTCAATATACAAAACATGACAAGCATTAGCCTTGGAATCAGCAGAAGTTGGGGCTTCAAGGGAGGACTGCTAGACCGTGCCAAATTCCTTGGAGGAACTACCACTTACCAGTTCAAACTCCCTTGCCGTAGAGTGTGTTGAACTCTCTATGCCTGATTTAGGTTTCTCTGCAGCCTAAAGCATCCTTGGATCTTATGATTAGTTTTGTAACAATGCAGACAACCTCCTTTCTTTAATCTAGCCTTCCATTCAGCCTCATTGATTTGGAGGTCAACCCACGACTTAGTACTTGTGTCCTCCAGATTGGGTGGGATTTTGGTTTCCTTAGGGAGTGCGACGAAGTTCCTTACCGAGTTCCGATTTTTGTTTCATGGATAGTCTTTTTGAAGGCACTTAATTTTTCTTCTTTGTGATTGATCTTCGATTCTTGAGTCGAAGAATAGGCTGTATGAGCATCCAATTTTTTGTCGTTGCTAAGAGTGGGGTCATCTACTTCGGCCTCTACTTCAGCCTCCAACAATTCAAGTGCAGCAAGACGGTTGCTGCCACGAAACCGCCCACAGACGAAGGTCGTTTTGCTGCTTGCTGTGGTAACGGGGTCTGCTGCCTCGAAATTGACTACATCCTTCATCAAGGAAAACTAGTCGGTATAACCAAAGAAATCCCTGCTTTAGCAATTTTTGAAAGTGGTGGGAATCATACTTTTTACTACATTCAAGCACGATTCTGTTGCCAGTTGCAACCCAAGTGTTGCAAAGAGTTTGCTGACATGCAACTGCAACTTGTGCATGGTGCCCTGCCACGTGTCGCGCTTGAGGTCATCAAGTTGGATCCTCACTCTTGTTGCAGCATATGAGTCTTTATACTTTGCAATTAGTATCTCTTCGAGAGTGGCTGCCGGGGTGACTTTGAGCCACTCCGTCAGATCGATCTTAGAATACCCAGCTTGTATAGCTTGGACTTCGAGGAAGCCCCTTACGACAACCTCGACGTTTGTTCCTAGGATCAAAGACTAGTTCACTCTTTGAGTGCCCTGTATCTCAAAGTAAGCTCTCATGGAGCTGATCCAGGACTCAACATCTTCCTTTCCATCGTATCTGGACGGTATCATCACCGACTTTCTATCCATGTATAGACTGCTATAACTGGGACCAGCCATTGCTGGTTTCGGTCTTAGGGTTGCAGCAGTTGCAAAATTTTCCGCGCTGTCCC
Source organism: Chara braunii (assembly GCA_003427395.1). NCBI lineage: Eukaryota > Viridiplantae > Streptophyta > Charophyceae > Charales > Characeae > Chara > Chara braunii. Next base: position 169,138 of record BFEA01001125.1, read on the forward strand.
TTGTGGCGCCAGCGGAATCGACGCCTATTGCAGGTCCTAAAAGACTGGCAACCAAGCTCAACGAAGAAGAAGAATAAGAAGGAGAAAAATAAGTATCAAGCGGTGCAAGAACAAAACAGTTAGCAATAAGAGGTAGGAAAAGGGAGTTTGATATCTGGGGCTGATGCAGATTTGTCATCTGCGGTATCTGGTCACGGTGCTCCTGGGCCATTTCTGCCATCTGAGTCCGCAGTTTGCTCGCCAGGTTGAGTAATTGGGACTTTAGACTAGGGAGCTCACTGAACAAGTATCAATCTATAAGCGCACGTACATATGGGACCAGATCCCTTTTGACCTTTGTATTAGATTGGGTTGAGGTTGTTTTAAAGATGACCTCATAACCTTCGAGAGTGGTTTTCCGCTTGACCTCTTCCTCCTTTTCCTCTTTGGCCAGTTCCTTTTGGTAGAGGGTCTGGTATAGTGGTTTATCTTCGTCATTCGCTGCATCCATTTAAGCATTCAGAATCTCAGAAGCTTGGTCGCTGCCATGTTAGAACTACTAGATCCCTCAGTTGGCATGACCTCTCTCTCTCTTTTCTCTTGTCCACTTGTTTCGACGAGCATAAAATGAACTTCAGCAAAAGAAACAGACTAAAAAGCACAAAGGAGAGAAGGTAGAACTCCTAACCGGAGTGGTAAAGCATTTGGATTAGAGAGCCACCAAAGAAAAAATATAATTCAGAAGAGAGTTCAGACTGCACGCTTTAGTCCGGTCAGACCAAGTACGAAATCCCCTCGAGCCTAATCTGGTCGGCACCGTCAAAGTACAACAATTCAGACTACAAGTGACGGCATGCAACAAAGGAGAAATGAGTGGTGTATAAGGTGCAGGTCAAGCATCGGATGGTGCATCATCACTCCGCAAAACATCTCAGCCGAGATCCCCTCGGCAGCAAGTGCTCTAACCAAAAGAAGAACAATCGATTCCAGATAGAAAAGAGAGCGACACTGCTTCAACAGATTTGGGTCCAAGGGGCCCTTCTTTGTTCGGGCCTGGTCCCACTGAGTCCCAATGGGTCTCACGTTGGTCGCAACCAAGTCCCAAGCAAGAAGAGTACCACAAGGTCCTCCTTTCAGCCTCTACCGTACTGAAAAATGAAATTCAACTTTTCAGAGAGAACCTACAGACTACATCCGCTCAGAATGAAAAGACAAAGCATTGTAGGAAGATATGCCATTCAAAGCAAGATACTTCATCTCTCCATCCATCAGGTCAGTAGGTCAGCACACCAATGTGCACAACCTAGACTTCAGCGGAGTAGGAACGAGACCTAGAAGTATACGACAAACAATACCATGCATGCACACATGGGCAACCCTTAGGTGCACGACACTTACCTGAGTGGCCCAGACTTTGAGATGAAGTATAACTCACCCCCCTTCCTCATATGGTCTCCCTCACCCTATTGCTACCTCTACACTAGCGTCCTATCATGTAGGAGGGTCTGACTCCAACACCAAAGTGCAACGCCTGATCCCCCGCCGATGCTGAAGAACAAAGTAGCAACTTGCAGTCCGTATATGCTGAATGGCTACCTCCCTCAAGCTTGCCTACTTGAGGGAGGCCCTTAAGTCACCAAGTGTCTCCCTTAGGTCAGATTCTAGGTGCGAGTGCCTTTCACTGTCGCCTCTCTCAAATTGTCGCATGAAGTCCTCTTGATGTGTCTCGCCACCAGATGCTCACTCTCAATCAACCTGGTTAGGTCCAGTGTCGACCCAACACGGCCTACCCAGGTGGGGGCAGCTTTCCCAACCCAATCTGCCCCAGTTCCCACTTCGGACAAACCCAACCCTAAGTGGTCAGCCCTAACCATTCAGGTTAGGGTTGGGGTGGATAAGTCAACTCTCACCAGCAAGTAGAATCCGCTCTGATACCAATGTTATGATCCTGGCCAATTTCGAAGTACACAGTCATGAGAAAGTACAATGCCATCCAATTGCAAAAGAAATGAATGAACTTGAGAGGAGAGAGAGGGAAAAAAGAAGAAGAAGAAGAAAGAAAGAAGAAGAAGAAGATGTACACCAGCATAGACCAATGATAATTCCCTTCTTCTTCGCCAACCACTCTCCTCCTCCTTATCTCCTCCCCTCTTATTCAAACAAGAAATAATAATAATAACAATAATAATAATAATAATAGTAATAATAATAATAATAATAATAATAATGTTGAATGGCTGAACCAGAATCAACGTCTAAATCCCTCTTCTATTGCAGGTATCACATGAGGTCCACCATAGCTATGGCCACCCTTCTTCCTTCGTCCTCCAAGGCCGAGGCTATGGCGGACTACCAGGGTATTGCCCTGTTGTGCAAAGGACAACACAAAGCAGCTATGGCTGCTCCTGTTCAGGCCGCCATCCCTGACTCTGCCTTGAAGCTTCTTGGTGTAGCTCTACCCCAGTGGGGCCTTCCAGATGCACCGTCCACCAAGGTGATTAAGATGGCGTCCACCATATCCAGGTAAGTACCTCTAGTGCTGCCCGTTCCTAGTCCTTGTCTTCCTCCTCCTGTCCTTGCTCCTTCCCCAGCAGCGCTGCTCTGATGCTAGCGCTGCTCTAGCCATCGCTCCAACGAGTGTGTCGCCAAACTTGCACACCGACAATGAGGAGGAGCACTTCGCCCCTTCTGGAGAAATAGCGGCCTGCTTGCCTGTTGGTGAGTGAGTTCCTAGGCTGCGCGGACTCCAAGCAACCAGATCTCCTCCCTTTTGGAGGGAAACATCATTGCAGACTCTGATGTTGCCCATACAGGCCCTAGACTCAAACTGGTTGGACTGGTACCCGCCTAGACCTAGCGTACAACTACCGGGCCTCTAAAAATGCCAACTTTGTCTTCTTTTGCTTGGCCTCGAGTACCCAACACATCTACCTCTTCCTGGTGTTGTACTGGCCTACCTGTTACTCGAGTGTTTTTTCGCTGCTCCAAATGTCGCTGGCCTCTTTCCCCGCCACTTGAGTGTTTTGCCGGCTGCAACCCTCAATGTCACGGCAAAAAGGTAAGTACCGGCCCTTTGAGCCCTCCGAATGAACAAGTACCCTTGCTGGTCACACACACACACAAACCAACGAGCACTCAGACAGACACGCAGAACAGCAAGCACGCACACACTCAGGCTTAGAAAACTCAGCAACAAGCGGGAAACTCGGCAAGGCATACATTCCATTGGCAAAACTCAGAAATCAGTTGTGTCTCAGTCTATGTTTGGCAGGTGCTGCTGCTACTTTAGGGATGCCATATCAGCAGGTAGGTCGCGGCGCACATTAGTAAGTGCCACATTAGACACTGATACCGGCTGCTTCTTCAGTGGGAGCCTCAATCAGCGCCTCCGTATGATGCCACATCAGCATCTCTCTCTCTCTCTCTCTCTCTCTCTCTCTCTCTCTCTCTCTCTCTCTCTCTCTCTCTCTCTCTCTCTCTCTCTCT